>CAXKVY010004409.1:0-16654 GCA_964058915.1 Tetropium fuscum
CCCCTAGGTTGAAGAGATCATCGCCCTCAGTATAACATGCCCGGGGAAAATGTTCGGTTACTTCTCTAAGGCCCGATTCTACAATCGTGATATAAACAATCGGAAAACTATTACTTTATTCTAGATATTACTATACCTTACTTTATTCTAGATATAATCCACATTGCGTTTTGCAATACGTTTACATAGCACATAGCAGTATAACTATCCATGGAATATGACAAAATTTTATTGGGTTGATAGTGACAGGTTTGACATTTTATGACAAGTTTTTTACGCGGTTTGCACGGTTGATTTCGAACCGGCATAAAATTATAGGATCAAAAGAACTTACCTGATGATGTTCGATCCTGATTATAAGAAGGTCTCGTTGAAGTAAATAAATCATGTAGATGTTTAAAGTAGGTTGCAATAATTTTTATATATTAATATTTTTATATAAATAATGAACTATTATTTTGTTTAGTAGTATGAGTGATTTGTTTCTAATTAAAGCTGTTTGAGAAGTATATAGGGGTCGAGTCAAGAACTGCATTTGCGACGTTTGTTTTAGAGGTTAGCGTTTTATTGTACAATAAAGCAAATACCTTCTATTTTTCGGTCCAACCTGCATACAGCCTAAATGTATCGAAATTGATACATCTTCTAGCTGCCAGCTGCATGTCGGGTACTATGGGCGGAAAACGTGTATTTCTTTCGCATTATATCCTTCACTGACTAATTGTTTATGTTGAATAATGACTGCGGTGGGCTTCGTCAGGTGTCTATTTTATCTAGCTATGGTAGTTCTATTTTATCTAGGTATGGAGTAGAAAATTCGTTGGTTCCAATAAAAGTGGTTCTATCGCCATTAAAGATATAAACCTAGGATATCAGGATTGAGATTTCCAGAGAGGTGCAGGACCTATACACTCGTCTTTAGCTTAATCGTCTATGATTTTTTGTAACATCCTTAACAACAATATAAACAGTGGGAAGGCACAGAAATTACATTAATTCCAATTCAAGGTGAAAGCATCCACTGCTACTGTCTCTGGATATAAGGATACAAGTAGATGACCAAGATATAAGTTTCCTATATTTACAATTGATTCTACTAGATTCTACTAAAAATATTCTATAAAGTTTTTCCCGAAAAATGCATAAATTTTCCGTTATTAAACGTTGAAAACTTCTAACCAAGTTGTTGCAAAAAAAAATCTTCTTCAACGAGCCATAACTCCCTTTATTTTAGAACTAAGGCATTCATAAAAAGCGATCTCTTTGTTTTCACATAAGCTTCATTTTTAGAGACACACCTTGTTCGAGAGTATGCCAAGTTATCGAGTTATTCGCGAAAAACTGTCAAAAAACATGCATTTTAACACGTTTTCCATCGTGATTAACTCGAAAAATATCGCTATATCGAAAAAACTACCATCCCCAGCTACACACCAAATTTCATCAGTCATTCGGTTTAAATAATTCGGAGCAGAAAACCTTCAACGAGTGACCTCAAAAAGTAAACATATAGCTACATACCCAGCTTCGCAACACACATGCATGCGCAGAACGTACTGCGCCTTCGTTTATTGTCTCATTTAACACAAGTTACTGTGTATTTATCTCACTCGCTTGCTCAACCTGGATAGGTCTATTATGCGACCTAGGTAGGCCACTTCGCCATAAACCAAACCATGTCTCTAGGCAAAGATGCAGCCGTTACATGGATGTCTCTTGAAGCTATAAGTAAAGTTCTTAAATTGAATAATTTTCACCCATAGTAAATACAGATTCACCAGGAATTGTGTGAGGATGACCCCGACTGAAGAATCTGATATGTACCCTTATTTTTGAGGACCTGGAAAAATCATTGGTTATTGACGGGAACTGAAACCTGAAAGAAATTTTTGTACTGCACCACCCCTTTTTGTCCTACCAGTCCTGCAGTTTACTAATGACGCTTTTCCAGGTCAATGAATTGGATGGGTAGGTGCAACAGAATGATCATCTTGCCTCCCGATCTAAGCTTTCTTGATTTTTTGGGGTCATTTGAAAACCGTTGTGTTTAAAACCCAGCCTGCTTCAATAGAAGATCTTCGGACACATTTTATTAGAGATCTATTCTCAGAAATGTTGTTTTATTCAACAGTCTTATCTATTTGTTAAGACCTGTAAATGGAAAATAAATGTGTGAATTAAAATTGCTCTTGCGCAAATAAATATTACTCAATGAGACATTTACTTTGAGGTATAATAACAAAGAAGTTGATTCCATTTAAAATATTAAATTTGGGATGACTTATCCCTTGTCTCAAGTATGGTTGTTATATTTCCTCTACCTAATCTAGATCTACATTTCTAAATATTCGCACTGAAACTTTTCAAATTGACACCCTGTATATACGAAAAAAATTATCAAGCACCTTCAATGTACAACTATTAATTCAAATAAAGAATTGATATTTTGGTAAGTTACTCATAGAAATTATATTTTCCTACACAGATTTTTGACCTGAAAAAATGATTGGTTATTGACGGGAACTGAATTCACAGATTTTTATATTTAGGATAATATTAAAACATGTTTATTTAGATGGCGTTTTTACTGTTCTTTTATGTTTCTAATGCCTTTAGACAATCAGGCTCTTACCGCACGGGATTTAGGTCAACTTTGCGAAGGAACCTGTTTAGTTTTGGTAATGCCCATCTGTCATTCTGTCACCTCTACGTCGACCTATTATTTCCGTTCAGTAAACATCCAGAATTTCCTAAATTTTAAGCTTTGGGAGGTTTACACACAATATGTGTGCCTAAAATTACGTTTCAAACAGCCCCACTTTCAAACTGAATCTGTCAGTAAGTTTAAGTGTGATATTACACATTTGTTATTCGCCCGAATATCGCTATAATCAAAATTTTCAGCACTGCTCATTGCCTTAAATAAAGTGCCTTTCTATAGACGATGAAAAGAAAGCTTTTTGAATAAATCCGGTCACAAGTCATAATAATAAATTAGTTATTTATTATTTGCAATGTTATTCAACAACTGACACTTAAGATGTTATGAGCGTAGTACTCTTGAAATTTATGGCAAAAGCTCATATAAAAACTTAGTTTACATGGAAGTAAATAATTACCGAGCGTATATAAAACATACTGAGGCTATAACGGTATGAGAACATTAAAATTATCAACTTATGTAATGTGTAATAACTATAACTCACTTTGAAATAGCTATAATATATGCAATTATCAAATAAAATAATTATTGTCGGTCATTCTATTTAGTTATTCGCCATTAAAAAAACAATTGCAATATATACATTGCTCAAAACTTAGCTGTAAACAAGAATCTCCTATTACCTGATTTTAGCCAAGTCTCGACGTTTCTATATACAGGTTGTCATTTTAATCTTCGGATGAAAATATCTCCTCCGGACAATGAAAAATCGACAAATGGCCCAGACAAAAGTTGTTTGGTTTGAAGAGGGACATTTGTTGCCCTTAACCCCTTTGACCTTGGGTCAAGGGTTCAATGTCATTCAAGGTCAACTTTGTTTCTTTAAACGCAACCCCCCATTTTTTACATTGACAGTCGATTTTACGTAAAAAAACATGAAACTTTTGTTCGAACAATTTTTTTCCAAAACGCACATGTCCGGAATAATTCAGTTACCAAGATTTGAATTTTCAAATTTTCTTGTTCTTTTTAATGGCGAATCGTAAGCTTATTCCAAAAACCATAGAAGACAAAAAGTCTGCAGAATTATTCAAGGAATCAATTACCATTCTTAATTAATTGATTAATTAATTATTCAAAATTAATTACTTACTTAATTTACACCCTCGACGGCACAGAGCATAGATTCGACGGAACAAGTCACAGAATCTATCTCGACGGCACAGAGGCTACAGAATTTTCACCCTCGACGGTCCCTTCCATTTCGGAACTAACTTACGCCTTGCACCTGAGCTAACAATGGATGATATTTTGACTAACACCAGATCACTAACAGAAAATTGATTTCTTTCTCGTCAAGAGCGTCAAAATTATGTTTAACAAAATTACATTTAGTGTACGGTTAAGGGTATTATTTATTCCCAATTCTACGTTTTCGACATTTTCGTCCCATTCATCATCATCTATGGGAAATGAGTCAAGCACCCATAGTGGAAAATGAGTCAAGCACAGTCTTATTGTATCGTTCAACTTGTCCGTTTCTTCTAGGCATCCCAACTGCATCCAGATGGTGTTTAATATTTTTGTTTTGACAGTATTCCTGAGTTCATTTTATCTGTTACTTTGGTAGGAAGAGGAGTAGTTCTACGCGACCTTAATCGCGACAGCTCTTTTCCCTTTTCTTTACTCTTCTTCTTTACAACGGATTTATAATTTTTCTCACTCGAGTCACTACTTGAAGAACTTCTACGATGTCTTTTTCTACGCCCCATTGTTTTAAGCGAAACACACAGCTTTCGAAAAGTCACTACTATTATTATACTATTTTTTAAATATCCCACTTCTGATGAGAACAGCCGACATACATGTTAACTACACAGATATCAAACACAGTTTCCCGTAATACCCAGCTTATATTTTCCGTTTTAATAAAAACAACCTCATACATCTACAGATCTACACGATTATAATTTCAACTACTAACTGTTTTTAAATATCCAATACTTTATATTTTACATCCACTCCTCGGTTACGTATTATCTTTTTGCCGTATGATTCACCACCTGTTTTCTTCTAGCTATCGGTCGGCGGCAAAAAATGCTGATCACACAAATTTAATTATCGCAAAATTATTTTTCGAGGTTATACAGCAAAAAAATGCAAAAATGTGTTTTTGGGATTTCAATAGCCACCTGTAATTTTTACTTTTTTAAGTAAAAATAAATACTTGGTATCCCTTACAGAGATCTTGACCCACGCCCACATAAGACATTCCTAAACTGTCCTAACTGCAAGACCATACATTAAAAAATAATGTTAAGAGTAAGGAGGTGCGAGCTGACGTGCAAAGAATTTTTTTTTTAAATTTCAACCCGTTTCTACAAAAATTGAAACTTCGGATGTTGTGCTTTGGAGAGAAGTTATGGCACATGCGGCAAAGGGATATATTTCAGAACAATTTTTCAGTACATGCGATAATGCGGTTGTCACAATTTCATTAATTTTGACGACAGGACCTCCAGCAAAAAACCGCTGAAGAGCTCAATTAATCAGTAAGATTATACTTTTAAATAATCGTAATCAGAGCAATGGGTCAGCCGAAGACGCTCGGAATGTTCGAACGCAGCCAAAACTGGGTACGCGTAACCTTGATCGAAAAAAAAGTTTATTTCTATTAGGGCCTGCCATTCTAAACCATAAATTTTATTTATATGCTTTCGTGGAGTTTCAGTAGAAAAACTCAAAATATACTTTTATTAATAACAACTTTTTGTTGTCAGACTAAGCGGTTTAAGCGACGTTTCCACGTTAATGCAATTTCACTGGGGTAGTTTGTGCTCCAGTCGAAGATAGTTGCAAATTTAGGATAATAAATCTGCCATAAATAGAGGTACACATTTCCGAAGTTTTTTTGGCCGTCAGACCTTTTACAGGAAAAAAGTACATAGTGACTGGACTATTATGGAATGCTTTAACTGCCCGACTATTGTACTGGAATGGTACAGCGCAGCATTTAAATTTTTTCAACGAAACAAATTGATGGAAGTAATTCCAAATGGAACATTTATACTTATTAAATATGCAATAATATACCAAACGAAGTAAAGCATCTCATGTTTTTCGAAAGCGATGTTGAAAAGGTCCCCTAAATATAAATGCTTACTAATACTTCCAGGAGGGTACCCAAAAAATTTATTTAATTTAAATTCAGATTTCCAGCCTCCCGTGACCTTATTCTTCGTAAAAATAATTTAATTTAATTATTTTCCTTTACTGAAACTGAATTCGTTAAGCATTAAAAGGGTCACATATTAAATTACAATGAACAAAATTAATTATCTGTCCCCTTTTAGATATAATCTCTCACAATTAGATTATGATGTCGGCTCCATGTTTTGTCTCAAAATTTGTAGTGTATCGCAAACTAAGTACTTCGTCATCGAGGTACATAATATTCTGTAAAATGAGATTATCGTCTAATATTATTATTATGTGACAAACTTTGGTCCATGCTGCTGATTCAAGTCTGTTAATGTATTTTGTTTAGTTTAACCAGCTGGATAATTCGTGTAATTTACATTGTCACAGGTTGAACACCCTCTGGGATTGCACAGCTACAGCAAACAATTAAAACTACCGCACCATAAATACACAGGCTCCTCCAAACTGCAGTTTATGATACTTGCATTTCATAGCGTTTATGTAAAATTGAAGTAGCTGGAATAATGCTACCTTTAAATTAAATAACGTCAAGGTTTTGTTAACCAATTCCTTGGAACTAGGGACTGCAGAAAAATGTCAAAGTTGTATAAATCAAGTACCAAGTGAAGAAGTTAAAATGTGGGAATTCGACGATCTTATTGACATCGCTATATATCCAATTATTATTAATATAGGAGCCGAAAATAGTGCATCAGAATCTTCAGAGCAAGAACTTTGATTTTATTGAACTGATTTTACACATTTTTATGAAACACTATATATACATCCAATCTTTTTTTATTAACCCGGCTATCAAATTCTACAAATTAATGCCGACTGGTAATGAGAGAGAGCTCGGCCAATAGTTTGAAATTTATTCGACAAGGACAGATCATAAGGGTTCACCCCGAGCAGGTATAAAATGTCCCTAGTACACATGGGAGTATACTTAAAATAGAGAATTTACTTACAACTTTCTGCAATTTATAGAATTTAGTAATATGCACTCGGATTGCATTTATTGAGGATTTGAATTTTAAATAAACTTTTATTGCTCACTTGCATTTCCAAATAGAATATAATTATGCCATCTTCATAGTAGCTAATAGCTGTCTTGACTCTGTAACTTCCTAAAATTTATGAACAAGATTTTTTCAAGAATTCCAGTGCTCGCTAACGTAAGTAATAGCTGAACTTGTATTATTCCCATTGATTGGAAAATAGAAGAGCATATATTATGGATCCCACAACTCGAACCGAAAAATACATTAATCAACCACCAACCTGCAGAAGTGGATAAGGAGAAGAAAAGTATATACGAGCCAACAATTGATTTCTTAAAGGAAAATACAAGATTGATGGATACATGGAAGTTATTGGTCTGTTCATGGGAACTAAGAAGAGTCGCATTTTTTCTCCTTGCAGTGTACATTCCATCCGTAATATAACATCATAGTTTTATATCCCTTTTAATTATAATACCTTATAATTATTAGCTCCAAATCCAGGAATCATTTACATACGTTTGATTTTTTAATTTTGTCCATCGGCTGCTCAGATTTATCACGGTGGGGGCAGGTAAGGATTAGTTATTATATAGCGTGGCTCTCTTAGCACTTAAAATACCGTCGAATGTATCATTCGAGAAAATTCGAGGTGGAGAAATCCCAGCTCTATAATTAGTGAATTTTATTCTGCTTTTATTTATACCTTATTTTATTTATTTATAACTTAATATTATTCATTAATAAAAAAATAGATAAAACAACTTTTAACAAAAAGTTTTATTCTAAATCATCAGTTGTACTAAAAACTACAAAATAATTAGGACACAAACCTGGATCTTCCTGAGATTCTGACCACTTATCAAAACTAACGAAAATACAGGGCTAAAGAATATGGTTATTTCCTATGGGAAATTGAGATAAATAAAGGAAAGTATTTGGAATTTGAGTATAGGTATAGTTTATAACATCGAAATATGAGACATAAAAACTCGAGCAAAAAGTCCTCATTCGTGCAAAAAGTCCTCAGTCCTGCCGCATTTTTAACAGCGTTGAAAAGAAAATGATTTTATATACTTCGCCCATCACATTGTGACATTATCATGTAGTATAACAAAATATTGTTCACACTATATACCTTTCGTCATAAAATAATTGGATGGTGAATGTGATTCAGAATAAGAATATTTCGCATTTATATATTACGGATCCGTTTTACATGTTCCTCAGCCGTGCCACATCGGCATCATTGGCATTCTTTTGGATGCCTAAATTGCCTAATACCATTGAACGTTTTGTGGTAAAGTGGGGTCAACAATAATTTGTGAAATACAATTATACAAGAAGAAATACAAGAAGTAATACAATTATTCTTTAATTTAGTGAATAATTATGATGGGTTTTGTGTTAAAATTGATTAGTTATTATAGTATTCTATCAAAACATAACAACTTGTTGAATGAAAGCGCCTTTATAGTGACGATTTTAGCTTGCTGTAAGTTATACTGCCCCGATCTCTCATTGCGGCAATTGTGGATATTTTTTAAAAAATTTTTATGTCTCGATGTTTCAAACTATACGTGATGCGAGGTATTGTTAAGGTAATATATTATATTGTTAAGGTACGATAAACATTAACGATTTAGTTAATTCTAAAATAAAATTATAAAATACGGTGGTAATTAAACATATAGTTAATTATTACGTAAAGGAAGCGGTATAATATACCCAGATATATTTCAGAGTTAACCCACGCTCTTGCGTCATAATTAATATTATTATAATTAATAATTAATATTATAATTATACTTAATTAATTAATATTAATTAATATTAATTAATATTAATTAATATTAATTAATATTAATTAATATTAATTAATATTAATTAATATTAATTAATATTAATTAATATTAATTAATATTAATTAATATTAATTAATATTAATTAATATTAATTAATATTAATTAATATTAATTAATATTAATTAATATTAATTAATATTAATTAATATTAATTAATATTACTTATTATTAATTAATATTAATTAATAATTATAATATTAATAATTAATATTATAATTATACTTTATAATATTAATAATTAATATTATAATTATACTTAATAATATTAATATAATTAATATTATTAAGTAATAATTAAAATTTGGACTAAATAGCTTAGGCAAGTATATAGATTACAAAATATAAATAAATAGCAATACCTCTCCTGATGTCACTACACTCAAAACCATATTTTTCCAAGCAGAGCAAACTTTTAAGTTAAAGCAGATATTCAGATATAATAAAAGAGAGGGTAGCCCTGGATGCATTTTGATTTATAGTCGCGTCGCTCCTACCGAGCTAGGTCATCTCGCTTGAGTAATAATCGCGCAATAATAATGTTGGAAAAGCAACACTATATCAATAATATAGTTGGCTTTCCAAATTCTGATCTACTGACGAGATATTAAGAAATCTTTTGCTAATCTAAAATTAATTTATGCAAGTAAGGATATGTTAACAAAGAAAACAAAAAGGTTGTTATGTGAAGCTCTTGTGTTGTCGCATATAAATTATGCCTCAATAGTATATTACCCCTTCCTACGTCAAGTCGATGCCCAGCGATTACAACGGTTACAAAATAGTTGTATTAGACTAATTTGTGGAATTAGAAAATACGAATCGGTGTCCTCGAGTCTGAGGGAAACTGGTTGGCTTAATATCAAAACTAGAAACTTTTTCCACAGCTGTTGCTTTTTTCACAAAATGCTATTAACTAAGTCACCCCCTTACTTGTACAATAAAATTACCTACAGAACAGATGTGCATAACATTAATATAAGGCACAAATCAACGCTTGCCATCCCAAAGCACAAAACTAGCGAATTTCGTTCTGGATTCTCATATCGCATAGCTTCTCTTTACAACTCCATTTCTGATGATCTCAAGATACTGCCATACACAAGTTTTAAGATACGCCTTAAAAAAATGCTTTTACAAAACATATAATATGTAATATATAATTTTAGTTAAAGTTTTATCATATAGGTTGTTGCTGCGTCTAAAATGATTAAATTAACTAATTGCTTATATATAAACGTATAACTAAAATAATTATGTCTAGGTTGCATGAATACATTCTCTTTTTTCTGGGTTGAGTGGAAGAACAGAGAACTTTTAAGATTCTCTGAACTCTGCCCTTTATACCCCAACTGTATATAATTGTAATAAATTAAATAACGTAATTGTAATTTGGGTTATAATAAAAACGATTATTATTATTATTATTATTATTTCATCTAGATAATCTTGAAAAAAGATGCACAAAATCTCAGCTAATTATCTTGCAAAAAAAATTATGTAACTACATCGACTCTTCGTTGAAATTTCACATTCCTAGGATAGCTGTACGTAACCATGAGACATTTACTTTTACTATGAGTACACCGCCTACAAATATTGGCAATCTCTCCTTTGCATCAAATATGCAACAAATATGATTATCAAGATGCATTTGATATATTTTCCTTCAATGTAGCAGCAAATAAAAAGAAATAAAATAATGTCTAAAAATATCTATTGAAATTTTCTGCGTTATATTCATTTTATATGTTATGTAAGTATTTCTTTAATCTGTATTTTATTGTATTCATTATCTGTCCTGTTTATATAATTATTAAAAAAAGGTCGGTAAGTATCTACTCTGTCAACTTGTGATTTATTAATATTCTATGTAGACTTATGTATATTTGATATACTTCTGTAACCCCCATTCTGCAATTGGTTTTTCTGTAATATTTTAGAAATCTAAATATTTTAGAAACACCTATATATATGGTACCAAATTGTTTGGTTCTACATATACGTCTAAGGGGCCATCGAGTTTGAAATACCCGGTATATCATAGGCCGGTAACTTCACAGATAAATAATATACTTTCATATACAAAATTTTTTACATACGTAGAAATTTTATTTTGTGCTAGTTTATTATCCCGCCATTAAGATAAAGGAAAACGAATATTAATAATTTCATATGCTGTGTATTTGCATAAGTATGGAATTATACCGAATGAATGTAATCAAATGCAAATTTGTTTGGAATATTCAAGGACGCACTCACTCTACATCCGCGACTCCTAACCTTTGTCAGACAAGTTGTACTCTTAGTTTATCAGAGTGGATGTTCTAAATAAACCCCGGATTGCGCTACGCCTCCCAATAAATACAGGGTATTAAAACTTGTTTTACACGTTTTTGCTTATTTTCAGAATAATTCATTGTGGTATACAGATAATGCAGCCACGGCTATGTGTATTTATAAAGATATAAAGGAATAAAGGATTGAAAGACCTAATTCCGTTTTACTTTTTCCCATGTCTTTACATTCGTGATTTTAGCTAAAATAAGTGACCCTGTAGCTTCACGTTTACAAGTTTTAGCTAATTCGGGGACCATATTGCTATTACACATATAGCTTAAGAATACCATGAAAACCAGAAAATATTATCGCTTACCTTATAGCCTGGCCACTGCTACGGATTCTATCCGATGTTAATTCTATTCATGCACATTATCACTATATCCAACATAATATAAGTGCCTGTAATGTAAGTAATATGATTAGTATAACTCTGTAAATACTTGTTAGTAGAAGACAAATTATGCTCTTCTGACAATTCTACGGTTTTTTGTACGTACCATGATTTTGCGGGTATAATCTCCCTCGGCATATTTTTATATATGCACAAACGAACTTTTACTATCGGATTTACTGTCTACTGGCGAAAGCAGTATATCTAACAACCATTTCTCTTATATTAATATTAGACCACTTTACACGTTTTTGTTCAGGTAACCGACAAGCATTATTTTAAATTTAACAATTTTAGTAACATTTGCAACTATTCTACACTAAAGAGTAAGAATTTTATTTGACACATTAGGCTTAGGCGCTGGAAACTGTATTATAATACAATTCTTTCTAATTAAGGAGTTACATTAACGTAAATATAATTCTCTAACAACCTTTATTCAATATGTAACCGCTAGGGCGATAATCATTGTGAAGTATGAGTACGAGTAGTCTGTTTCATATTTTAAACATACTATAAATAATGTACGAGAGCGGTGTAGTACAACGGCCGAACTATTGACTTTAGAACAAAATTATGTACTTTGTAAATTGAGGTGACAGTTTAGATTGACAGATCACCTAACTTTGAGCAGGGTGTGCCATTTTTTATTTGAATGTCAGCTGTCACAAATAAGTTTACCAGATACTATTACGGCCACGTAAATTTAATAAAAGTCCGGTCACACATTTGCGAGATTACACAATATTCAGCATTAAATTGTTTTCGTCAAGCCACGAAATGATAGTGCTTACCGAAGCCGATCAAATCGTTTCCGCTCATCTCAATCCTAAAATTGAATTGCAATTTGCCGTGTTGCGCCAACACTAGTTACGGTTACATCGGTTACGAATTCCTGTAATTTCCCGCAGAATATAATGGAGTGGTGCCGCCAGGTTGTAGTCACAAAACTGATTAAAAGCGATAATATGAGCGTCATATGACGCAAATTCAAACTGGCATTAATTCCATAAGTAAGCGCGCACGTGCTCGTAAATGTCGAAATGCGTTGCTAATGGAAAAATATAAATTTTACGATTTGTTGCGCATTAAAGACTATATTAAATAAATATAGTATCATAGTATTATACTTCACTTAGAAGTTGTACAAGTTCTTTCACCTTCATTAAGGATCTTCAGAGTGATGTACGATTTGTTTTATTGATCATTTATACTTGAATTTAAGATATTCATACCTTAACACTTTCGATGAAATTTTATGATATTAGTTTTTTGACGGAACTGACATTCATAGAAAACACAAACCTACTCTACTATTTATATTTGTTCTATTTGAACATATTATATATAAAAGTATTAGGCATACAGTTATCCAGAAAATGTTAAACTTTAAAATGCATAAAATCTTGTAGAATCTATAAAAACAACTACTTTTCCAAGATATATGCTAGAAAATATTGAATTACATATACAATAGAATTCTGAGCATTCAAAGAGGGAGTGATACATTTCTGTATCACTCTATATAAGGAAATATATGTACTTATATCGTTAGTTGATAAGATTATGAAAAGTTTATTAAAAAAGATAAAAAATGTGTAGTAATTTTTTTTAAATTGTTTATGTTTCGAATTTTATTACTATTAGTAAAATCAGGCAAAAGGAACTATTACTGAAACAAAATATTTTTAAAACTATTAAAATTTTATCGGTATTGAAAAATTGTCTGAAATAATAATCTCGAAATTGCTGAATATTTCTAAACCATATATCTCAGTTAGTTAAGAGATACAGAAAAAATGTTGAGACAAAAATTGATAGCGACCTTTAATGCTGCTCTGTTTTTTTTCTATTATTTTTTCAATGTATTGTTTTTTCTATTTATTTATCTATTTATTTAATATTGTTAATACATAATTATTATTTCATCAAAACAATACTAAAATTGCTGATGTATTAATAATACTTTTTCTATCTACTGGTTGCATTATTCGGGTAGAGTCAAGAATTCAATTTATGCACATCATGATCCGGTAAAAGTAAAAGACGCTGCTATTAATAAAAGCTGCAATGTAGTAACTATAAGACTTTTTTTAAAAGTATATTCATTTTATGAAAAGAATCACGGTTTTTTTGCTCCTAATTAGTAATCTAAAAATATATTTAATTTATATTTTATTTTCATTTATTAAACTGACGGGTAACTCCCATTAATTATATCTACAGATTACAGATAGAGACATTGATATAAAAATAAAGTAAATACTAAACATAACCTGTAATAAAACACCTAAAGTATCTAAAAATGTAAAGTAAAAATATGTATAGTATACCATGATGTATATAAAATTTACAAACACACATTGCCAATAACATGGACAACATAAAACAGAATAGCTTGATAAAATTTTTAAATAGAGCAGTGAAATAATTGTAGTATTAACAATGTTGGCAATTTAAATGGCTTCATGAATCGTGACATGCACAGATTGAATTATTGCCTCTACGATATAAAATATTTGAAAACGGTTGGCTATGAAAAAAAATGACTAAACACAATTCATTAAATCTGACAGTTCATGTTACTTTTTAGTTAGTGAAGTTAGTCCCATATTGAAGGTCCCTATTTTGCCAACAATTTTTGTCTGAACATTTTTTCTGTATCTCTTCAACTAACGGAGATATATGGAATGGAAATATTCAGTAATTTCAAGTTTTTCCGCCACAAATCTTAAAGTAGGCCACGAATTTCTAATTTCTTTAAACTATTTTGTAGCTTATAAGAATTAGCGCATTTTTTCTTATTATATATATAATACAAAATATATATATACATATATATATATATATATATATATATATATATATATATATATATATATATATATATATATATATATATATATATATATATATATATATATATATATATATATATATATATATATATATATATATATATATATATATATATATATATATATATATATATATATATATATATATATATATATATATATATATATATATATATATATATATATATATATATATATATATAGATATATATATATATATATATATATATATATAGATATATATATATATATATATATATATATATATATATATATATATATATATATATATATATATATATATATATATATATATATATATATATATATATATATATATATATATATATATATATATATATATATATATATATATATATATATATATAATATCTATTGCATAAGTATAGCCTAAAGTCAGCAACGTATTTACATTTCCTTTTAATGATTTAGTTTCTGGTAATACTCGAGCATATCTACCTTTCACGTAAAACGTGAAATTTGGAATTTACAGATCGGTTCGAAGATAAACATAAACTCACGAAGGAATTACAGGAAATTATAAAACTTTTGAGCTCATAAGAAGTTGCGCCTAGAACACATTTTTCCCATATCCATATCCGCGGGATTCGAGAAAACTTAGTTGTTCAGGAAAAAGTTCATTAAAGGTCGCTTTATGTATAAGCGATGAAGTTTCAAGTTGTATCTACTTAGATATAGTTAAAATGGAATCGTATAATTTTTGTAAATACACTTTACTACAGCAAATAATAAGTAAAATAAAATATATTCAATATTGCTTCGAAAGTTTTAGAAAATTGTATGTACAAATAATAATTATCATTTCATTGCGTTGCATGCACTCATGGTGCATGCTTTCATTGCATGCACCGTTGGAATGTTCTAGCAATTATATCAATTATAGACTATAAAACAACAATGTTATGAGTCGATTAACTAATTTTAGAAGAAAGCCTATAAGATTATTTTGGAAACCAAAATAATCTAAATAATTAACTAAACAGGAATATATCTATTTTGTATCGTGTAATTATATTGAGAAATCTGAGCGGTCTGCTAAAGCCATAGACTGTTTCATTCAATATAACACCACAACGACGCGACATAGCAAACTAAATAATTAATAACTAACTTTATCTTTTATATGTTTTATAGTATTAGGGAGATAATGAGAGCTCGCGAGTGACTGCTATCAGTCACGCTCCCCATTCGAGAGAAACGAGACTCAATAAACCTCAGACGTGGATGGATCAACCCGAGAAATTTTCATATATATATATATATATATATATATATATATATATATATATATATATATATATATATATATATATATATATATATATATATATATATATATATATATATATATATATATATATATATATATATATATATATATATATATATATATATATATATTTATTTACTTATTTATTTACTTATATATAAACTTGGGTCAATTGGGTTTCCGTAAAAGATCTACCATTATAAAATATTGTCGATTTTTCGTCACTTCCGGTTATACCGGAAGTTGACGGCAACTTTGTTAACTTAAATGAAACTGACCCATTTTTTTACATTTTTGAATTCTTCATCAATACTAAAGGTAAGTTTGATAATTTATCTTGATTCTCATCTGTTTTTGTGTTATTAAAATTTGTTTTAAAATTCTTGCATTTCAACGTCTCCCTTTATTCTGAGTATCTTCAAAACTAAACGATATAAATTTATGATTTTTTGACATCTTCATAATATTTTAAAGCATTATCAACCAGTCAGAAGAGTTTTTGCAAAAATTAAAATTAAGGCAAAAGCATCTATTCAATATCACAAATTTAAAAATCAAAAATCTTCATTTTTATAATGACATCCCCTCTTTTTTATATAATTATATTTATCGTTCAGTCCTTAGTAAAAAAGTATAAGGTACTATGCTTCTATCTTTGAATGATATCTTCCGAGAAAATTGAAAGAAACTGATTTAAAACATTTATTTGTGTATGTTACAAACATCTTTTAATTAATTTAACACAAAAAACAAAAATCAATAACAAAAGAAAATATTACAAAACATGTTCGAATTGTTGTCAATTTAGTTCGAGACATTTTAAAATTCTTTTCTCGACGGACAGAACAGCTTCGAGGATTTGTGCAGGAGGAATCTCTCCTATTGCTGTAGATATTCGTTCCTGTAAATACTCAATACTCTGCACTGATGTTTTATAAACAAGGAATTACAAATTTCCCTCAAAAAAATCTATGGGCGTTACTTCTACGTACTTAGCGAGATTTAAAGTTTCCAGGTACAT
>CAXKVY010004410.1:0-68354 GCA_964058915.1 Tetropium fuscum
AAGTAGCGGATGGACTTTTACTTTTCATTTACTATCATTTTCTTTTCTCCACCACATTACCATTACAATATGAAAATTACTAATTGGTAGAACCGCGTCTGATGTTTGTTAAGTCTCAACGTTTCGGCACCTGCTTTGGTGGCATTTTCAAGGGTCAGGGTGAGGGATTATTTTATGAAAAGGTTCGACAATTTTATGACAGTTCTCTGTGAGGAGTAGGCCTAACACCCATTGTGAGGCCTGAGGAGTAGGCAAACTGAGGCCCCAGCGTCGAACAACTCCTTACACATTCTAACGACTACCTCAATATTTTTCCTTCCAGTTATATCTTAGAGATGAATGATTCCTTAGGCTAAACCTGGGGAGTAGGCAGATTGAGGCACCAGTGTCGAATCTTTTCATAAAATAGCCCCTCACCCAGAGTCTTGAAAATGGCACCAACGCAGGTGCCGAAACGTCGAAACTTAACAAACCTCAGACGCGGCTAAACCCGAGAACTTCCTAACTCTCATTTTGACAACCGCGGAAGCCCTTCTGAACATCTGGAATTGTTGAAAAAACTATGTAAGACGGTAACACAATAATGTCTTTATTAAAAGGTTTTGACCTCCAATTTGACATAACAAATGTTTTTCATTCAATCATTTTATTTTTTACGGCTATAATAATTAAGTAGCAAACACAATAATCTCTTAAGAAAGGGGTCATAAATAGGTAATAGGTCATAAATAAGTAATATATTATTTATTTTTTCAAGAATTAGTTTACTCCATCACATCTTCAAAATACAAATGGAATTTCTTTAACCCTTACTACATTCTGACAGATTTGGCAACAATTTTGGTCACATATTTTAGAGTTGATGACGTGCATCTGTTTTTATTTTGAATATGCTATTGAATCTATATATGATTTATATGAAAGTGAATGATCACAAAACATAATTAAGAAGCATGGATCAATCACGCCTGTTCAGTGAATCGTAAAATACATTTGTTATTACACTCAAGAGGTGCTATTATTGTGCCCGCTCGTTAGGCTTGTCCATTTCCTTGAAAAGTAAGTGCATTCCCACGATATCATGCTATATGACTATTTAAAATCTGAAAAACGCTTTACTTTGACAATGAAACCGTTTTAGAGCACCGCCGACTTAAGTGAAATTTAAATCTCTTAATAACACCATCTGAAGACGTTGCGCAAAAATCTTGAATGCAGAGTCACAGGTGCACGGCAATCTGTACAAAGAGATATTGAGATTGCGAACTGACCGTTTACTCAGGTAGCCCTAAAACGTTCACACACCAAAACATAACTCGCCTTTTTATGAAATGAATTAGTAAATTATTATAAAATTATACTGTCTAAAAATACAACTGATTAACCTAAGTCTACGACAAAATGTATTACCTATTGTTTGCTAAGAAGTTTGAAAATTTTTAAAGTGAGATGGTAGCTTCTTAGATTCAGTAGCTTCCAAATTTCGATTTTGATGACTGGTAGAGAATTTTAATCCAGTTTTAATTGAGTAACTAAACTTGCACGGTTTGTAGATCCCGTATTTGGCCGCCATAATGGAAAAGCCTATATAAACATGTCATTTTTAAGCTTCTTGTAAATAACTCGGTCTGGGTACACTTTCGGAAAATTTTGACGTATAGAAAGTAAAGCTAATATTTTCTAAAATGAAGGTTATATTCGTTTACTTCGTAGACTCATCAGTCGTAAAGTTATGAGAGTTATAAGAGTTAAATTTGTAATAGAAATTTAATTATGATTTAATTTTCCCGGATATTACAAGTCTAATGTCATAAAGGATAAGCTGTGTATTTTAGCATCTGTACTTTATGCTATTTATTGTGTCATACAATTATAGAAAGGATTTAAGACGATCACGGGTTTTTATTGCAGGAATCGGTTAATGGGTCACTTAAAAAGAAAAAAACCGCGGAGTGTTATTAAATTCGAGGGTGGAAATTGAAATAGGGGTAAAAATGCACCATTTTCAGTTTTTTTAATATATATGCCGAAAATGTTGAAACAAAAAGTAGCCAAAAATTTCGATTTTTATTTTTTTTTGCTTTTTAGCCTATAACTTTTTTTGGGTCAGAGATAAGTATAGGCATTGCTTTATAGAAAAGTAGACAACATTTCCTTTAAAATGCTAGGTCATAAATTTTTTGGGCGAAAAATTGACCGAAATATGGCCACTCGAAAATAGCTTTATTTTCGATTTTTATCCCTCTTATACAGATATTGGTTTCATTCTTATTTTGTTGAAAAGAATATTATTTTTCTCAATGAAAAAAGGTATTTTAAGTTTATTGGTTGCTAATACATAACTAGTTAAACAAATGTATCCTTCTCTGTCTTGAATTAGATGCTTCACTATCACGGATAACAGTATAAGCTGCACTTGCAATAATTTTTAAATCTGCCTCCGACTCTATTGTTTTAAAAGAAAGCTTTTTGGTTGCATATACCCGCGAAAATAAGCGAATGACAGAAAGCATTCGTTCGGGGGTCTGTGGACACAAAAACCAAATTTTTACCGAACCCCGAGCAATTTCGGGTTAAGCTATTCGACCGAATGCAGCCCTCTTCGTTATCTGTATTAATATGAATTTTATTAGAAGCAGAATTATAACGTATAGCATATACAAGTAAGAAAATTGTCTTCCGGAAGAGGAGGAAATCCCAAAACAGATGCTCAGTTAGGCGAGTGCATTTCGTCGTTGATCGTGATGGACGATGAAAAATATTCCACTTAATCCAACTTTGAGATGATGGTTTCCACAAGAATAATTTGAGAATGTCCCTGATGATGTGAGATTAAAAAGCAAAAAAAAGTTTGAGGAAGCATTTTTGGTAGGTATGGTGTGCAATTTATGAGGCTGGCTTCATCTCGCAGCCCTACATTGGATTTGTTCAGGGCAAAGCCTTAAATGCACAGCATTATATCCAGAGATGTCTCTCTGCTTCAGTATGAGGCCAACAACTGGTATGAGGTAAGTTTGTACCGAAAGTAGACAATCCCCCTAACATACCTCATCACGCTAACCCCTCAATTGAAGAGTTATGGACAATAATGAGTCAGAAAGTCTATAATAACGGATGGGAAGCATAAAATGAAGAATATTTATTGCGACTTGCGACGTTGTATATCCAGAAAAATTAGAGAAATTAACGCTGTGGTCGTCCAAAGGATGATGCAACACATCAGAGGAATACTTAGCCAAATCGAAAATAACGGTCCCTTTTCGTTAATTTGAATTTTGTTTTATATTAAGGATAGTTAAGATGGATTGATTAAAAATGTGAAAAAAATATAAAACTATATTTATAAGAGTTACATATATTTGTTTGGATAGTTATTTATTATCAACCAATGAAAATATGTCTTTTATTGAGTTGAATAATAATTTTTCACCAAAATGAGAATAAAAACACGACCTGTGTAAGAGGCAAAAAATTGAAAAAAAAGCTGTGTCCGAGTGGACATACTTCGGTCAATTTTTAACCCAAAAAATTTTCCTTTATAGAAAAAATACTTTTTCTATAACGCAATGCCTATATCTATCTCTGACTCAAAAAAAGGCATAGGCAAAAAAGCAAAAAAAAATAATATCGAAATTTTTAGTTCTTTTTTTCTTTTTGTTTCAAAATTTCTTTTTGTTTCAAAAAAAATATATTTAATTTTTTTTAAATAAGCCATTTCGCTGGGATAATCAATTCTCTACAAAAAGTTTCATATAAAGTATATCGAAATATTGCTTCAATTGCGAGATGTATTGAAAAAACTCAAAAGGGTGCATTTTCACTCCTATCCAATTTCCACCTTCTAATTTAATAGCACTCTGCGGTTTTTTCTTCTTAAATGACCCATCGACCGATTCCTGTAATAAAAACCCATGAACGTCTTAGTTCCTTATTGACAATAAGGAATTAAATTATTAAAACTAAATCATTACATTATATAAATATTTATCAGTGATTTAAATCAACAGAAAACGATTTAAATCGTTTTAAATTATTTAAATACATTAAAGGTATCTTAAATACTTCCCAAATATCTCTAAAAAGATTTAAATCACAAAATCTTCTTTTGATCTTTGATTTAAATCGTTTCTAAACGATATGTGACAGCTCTGCTTATTGCCCTGTTTTTTAGGACATAATCAAGAGCCCGCAACCGGTCTATATACCAATTCCATTAATAGAACCTTTTTCGTAGAGAATATAATGTATATTATTTTTGTCTCCTTGGCAATTTGCGCTAAACTCACTTTATTTATTTTACAAAAGTGATGAAAAAGTTGATCTTGGTCTTGAATACCTCCGCAAAGCTCAGTTTTGAGAGTGCTTTTCGAAAAGCACTTTATACTAAACGACATTTTTATCTGATAAGAATAAATTTGACTTAATGTTACTATCGGAATGAAAATTTGATTACGAAAAATAATTATTATAAAATAATTATAAATGAATGTGCTTAATTTGCGTCATACATTTGGCAAAATGTATAAATACTTTGTCTCGTAAATTTCACAGTTTCTGCACATGGACTGCTTTGTCTAAAATCATTGGTTTCTGTATACACGCATTATAAAATATTAATACTTTTACGATTTTAAAAACTATTTTTAATTTATTATATTTTTATAAAATATATACGGAAAATAATATATATTGATAATAATAAATTGACGCGTTTCATAACAATTTCAGTAAAACACTCATCCGAATTGTGTAAAATGGCCTAGTAAACCATAGTACCTAACACTAAATAATTTGTCTTTTGCAGTTGAGAATGTCGAATAACATTCACGGCCACCACGGTCACCATGGAGTCTCCTCTCGCTGTCACGGACCACCAAGGCAAGTATTACCTATTTCCTCTAGCAGTCGTATATTTATTAATAATAACAACTTTCCGAGCAAATTACGTAGGATAACGTACAATCAAAACATCATCAAGACGACTTTGCCATTCGCCTTGACACGTGCAAAACTGACGTGCATAATACAACTGTCGTAGTCGTGTTTCCCGCTCTTGCACTCAGCCAACGTCACACTAAGCTCTTGGTCAATATTTGCGAAGAGATCAAGCCGTAATTTATTTTTATGTGAATCCGTACACTTGTCATTGCTAATATGGAAGTGTGAATAAGAAATTGGGGTATAATGCGTGTATTAGAGCAGTTTGTCGAGAGAATGCGGTGCATAAAATAGTACATTATGTGGTAATACATTTTACATATTTATTTTACTTCTATTATGTGTATTATGTTGTTAGTATTTCCCTTGAATATATCAAAAACATAAATATGAGAAATAAATTGCATCAAGTTTATACTTTGTTATCTATATAACTACACTCCAAATTTTAAAAGAAGGATCAAACGTCACTAATTTATTATTAATCTACGTCTGTACAAAATATATACAAAGTTCACTGACCGGAAAAACGGTCAAAGCCAGCGCTAGCCATGGGCGTAAGAATTTTAGGGGGCCGAAAGTAGAAGGTTTTTATATGTGTATTTTAAACACCACAGCTGATCAATACGTATAATCCATGTTATAATTTTTTTTGCCAGACTATGTTTGCACATTTTAGATATAATATAATTTTCACTTATACTTTGGAGCACCTTATCTAAAATTGGCAATTCGTTCTTTCTAAAGAAACCGTGGACCGTTCCACTAATAGGCCAGTTTTAACATGGAACTAAATCAATTCTAAAATAGAAATTACAAATAATCATTATAGGCCAGTCAAATAGTACAGTAGAAATCGCAAACTAATGGCTAGTTCTGATTTTTTAATATGTTGTTAGGACCACTACGACTACTACTACTACTAAATGTATATCCAAGTTTGCAGCTTCGAAAGACCTGTGCTAACTTTGTAGCACTCGAAAAATTGGCTTTAATTTAAGCACAGAACGACTCGTCGATTTTAACACAGAACGAACGTAAGTCTGATAGTTTGCTCACGATGCTTAAAAATCTAAAAATTCCAAGTATACGTACTTCATTTTATTTTTTTCACGCACTGTAAATTTACTTTATTTCATATCTGCTTAGACAAATTTTGCTATAATGCGAAACACATACAGATTATACATATAACCTACGACACGGTGCAGTCATAAACCTAGAAACCGATTTTTGCCATTTTGTTGCCAATTATCATCTCGGTATGCATATATACACTCCCCGGCACAAAATTCGGTCACCCTAAAATTTTGCCCAATTTTGATGTTTTATAACTTTTTCATTTTTCATCTGATTTTCATAAATTTTTTACCAGTCTGTAGATCAGTTCATTGTGTGTCTTTTTAATTATTGTAATAAGTCATATTTTTCGTCCAGGCAATATTATACAGGGGTAAATCAAAGTGTTGTTTTTTGTCGTAAACTCAAAACACCCTGTGGAAAAATTTTGTTTACAAACTGTTTGCTGCCATCTTAGACGTATTGTAAACATTTTGTTTTTTGATTCATCCCATTATCTCATTTCTTCTGCGAGCAGCAAAATTTTAAATGAAACGCTGTTAATTTTATCATTTTTAATTAAAAAACATCGACGTTGGCTAAATACGCGGTTATTGTGACAGAATATTTGACAGTACAGTTAATTTAGTGTGTTATAGTATGTAATAGTGTGTAATAGTGTGTAATAGGTATCTACAGACGGGAAACTTTATTAGGCGGCAAGGCTCTGGCAGAAGGAGAATGACCACTCAAGCTGATGATCACTTTGTCATTATGAGTTCTTTAAGAGATCGAAGAGCTACTGCTGTGTATCTAAAAAATGACTTGCAAATGGTACGTCGAGTAAGTGTAAGTGAAAGAACGATACGTAGAAGATTGTTAGAAGCAGGATTGCATTCACGAAGGCCAGCAGTATGTCCAAAATTGCTTCCTCGGCATCGACAACACCGACTGAGATTTGCAAGAGCGCATGCTGACTGGACTGTAGAACAGTGGGGAAACGTACTATTCACAGATGAATCCAGGGTTTGTTTAAGGTCGCCGGATGGTCGTGAACGGGTATACAGACGTAGAAATGAAAGATATGCAGACTGCATCATATCTGAGCGACTGCAATATTACGGTGGTTCAGTCATGGTTTGGGCGGGTATTTCTACCGATGCACGTACTGACCTTGTATTTGTTGAAAATGGAGCACTAACCGCCCACCGTTACATTGAGGAAATCCTCCAAGAAATTGTTGTTCCATTTGCTCCTTTCATTGGGAACCAATTTACATTAATGCATGATAATGCTAGACCTCACGTTGCACGGGTAGTGAGCGAATATCTGGATGAGGTTGGACTTCCAAGATTGGACTGGCCCGCATGTAGCCCGGATCTCAACCCAATCGAACATCTTTGGGATGTTCTTAAAAGAGCACTCCGTCGCCGTCCTGTGCAATCACTAACCTTGCAAGACTTACGGCTGGCGCGGACAGAAGAATATCAGGCTATTCCTCAAGACAGAATAAGTAATCTTATTAATTCGATGCCACGAAGAATGCAAGCTGTCATTGCTGCGAGAGGAGGACATACACGTTATTAAAATTTGTCTTTGTTAATTAATTTTGTGATATACCTAGTGGATGTTTTTGTTAATAAAAATAAGCTTGAAATCAGCGTTTCATTTAAAATTTTGCTGCTCGCAGAAGAAATGAGATAATGGGATGAATCAAAAAACAAAATGTTTACAATACGTCTAAGATGGCAGCAAACAGTTTGTAAACAAAATTATTCGCCTCAATTTTTCCACAGGGTGTTTTGAGTTTACGACAAAAAACAACACTTTGATTTACCCCTGTATAATATTGCCTGGACGAAAAATATGACTTATTACAATAATTAAAAAGACACATAATGAACTGATCTACAGACTGGTAAAAAATTTATGAAAATCAGATGAAAAATAAAAAAGTTATAAAACATCAAAATTGGGCAAAATTTTAGGGTGACGGAATTCTATGCCGGGGAGTGTATATATATATATATATATATATATATATATATATATATATATATATATATATATATATATATATATATATATATATATATATATATATATATATATATATATATATATATATATATATATATATTAAAAGACAATAGACCTTGTACGATTTACCATAATATTAAATCATGTTAGGATAATAATAAACATACTAGAATACAAAATTTCTTATGTATCATATGTAGAAAAATAGGAGTTGTTGATATTATAACTAAGTATATCTGTAAATAATCATGTTGTGTAATAGATGAACTACAGTTGAGATGTAATTATGTTATAAATCATTTAGCGTTTCGTTAACGTATTGTGCAAGACAATTTGGTAGCTAGGTATGAAATGAGATATTAGGAATGAGTACGAATGCAAAATTGTGTATGTATGTATTAAGATATATCAGATATATAAGGGAAAATGATAGTATATACTAAATAGTAAGTAGGAATGTAAACTGTGGGTATAGTAGGTATAGTGTATAATAGACATAGTGAAGATGTAAAGATGCTAAACATAAATAAACTCGATAACTAAAGTGAGAAAGTGTGCATGGCATAGACATTAGTATAGAAAACAGGACATGGCATAGACTTTAATCCAAAAATGAATCAAGAGAGCAGGAAAACGAAAAGGGGGAAACCAAGCAAGAAAAATAATAACTGGAGGGAAAATAAGAAATGGATTGCAGATAGAAATTTGGAAGGAGTTTGCAGATAATAACTGAGAGGAAAAAAGGCCAGGGGAGAATCATATTAAAGGAGTTATTGAGTTGCATGGAAGCCATATGGATGAGGTGTGCTGAAATTTAATCAAAATTAGCCGGATAAAAGCAAAGCGTGAAAATAAAAGCATTAAGAAGCAACATTAGGCAAAATTAAGGTACCTTATCATATCATTCGAACATAAGTCACGACTATAAAATGAGATATCATAATGTTTGAACAATTTTGATATATCAAATGTTTGAACACAAGGTGTGGTGATACGCTATCGTTTACGCTCTTTTGCGTTTTTACCCTACGTAAAAAAAATTGTTATAGCTCATTTGACTTTGCGACTGAGTGACGTCACACAGTTCGGAAGTATGTTAGCAGCATTTGTCAGAACGCCTACTTAAATATCCCACGCCCACAGCTGTAGTTTTTACGCGTAGTTTTGTGTATATTTTGTGCGTTCCTCTACGACTTGTGCTTTACTTTGTTTATGTACATTATTGTAAGAAAATGGAGCCAGTATTTTCTAAACGAAGTACAGAAAATCTGCCGAACATCATGAGCAGAAGTCAAGTGTCAAATTCAACGTCAACTGTCAAAAAGCAAGGAACCAACCAACTTTGGAATATAGTACTAATACACCGTTGTGCCATGTTCAAGGTCGCAGGCTCTGTGATGTCACTAAGGAAGGATACGTGACGTCATCTAAAAGCGCTCGCTATATTTCCGCACTTTTGAAAAAAAATATAGAATTCGTGTTAAGAAAAAATAAAAACACGGCGATATTTTTTTATAAAACGCTATCACATAAAGCAATAAAAAAATCAGTGAAAACTCCATTGATGCTGAAGTTTTGATGTTTGAAATTTGTCTTGCAATTCGTCAAAGGAGGTATCACACATCAGGAAATAGTTTGATAATTTATTTTCGTCATTCCTCAGGTCTCTAGACCCTACTTCCTCTCTACTCTGATTTATAGGATGCACCCAAAGAAGACGTTTCGTTTTACTCTCTTTCGCGATGATAAAACAACCACAAGGCAATATTTTTTTCACGGTTCATTGTAACTTGAAGTACATTCACAAATGAAATGAAAATATTGAGCTTAAACGGCAAAAACTGTGCAATGTGAAAACAACAATGTCATTCCAAAAAGCCGGACGGTTGTTTACCGTACGATCCAAACCGTACAGTGTGAATCGAGCGGCGAGTGCAATGAAGTTTTTATACATCCAGACAAGTCGTTTTAACACGCATTAATTTGACTAGTGCAGTGCTGATTCGTATGGTTTATAGCTATGACGTAACTGCCATATCTAAAGATTTGAATAGTATGTTATATATTCTATATATTATATTAACCCCCAAGAAGTTGGCGCCAAATAGCATACGCGAGTCCATAACAATTTTGTATCGCCAACTTCACGCGCCTGCTTTCGGGTATCTTGACACTTTAATTATAGTAAAGTATATGTAGAGATCCGTAATGTAGTTTCAAGATAATACGTTTATACGATTATACGTTATAGATTATACGTATTATACCAATAATCATATAATTGGTAACTATACTTGAATCAGTAGTCGAATCATACCATCTAGCAAGCGTTAAAAATTGTTATAACTAGTTATAAAATGTATCTACTTAAGATACATTTGAGGAATTAATAAAACAACAAAATCCCACCTCCTTTGGTAAAGCTGGTGGTTGAGAGCTTTAAATAGACAAATCCAAAAGCAACACCTAAGACAAGGGAAAAATTTTGTTTGTTGACATCAGATTGACATCAGAACTCTAAACAGTGATCGTAATTGAGGAAGATTAAGTTTATAGTTTAGGTATATTCACGATTTTTGGAAAAAACTGTAGGTATCAATACTAATATTTTCTCTCCATTACTGATTCGTTGAATTAGACATATCAGATGATACACAAACTGTTAAATACATATTACCTGAATTAAAATCTGAATAAGATATGTTGAGAACTGTAAATGTACTGTATATATAAACACAAAGCATAATGCGCTATATGATATGGATTTATAGAATTGTGACATATCTAGGGGTGTATTTAGGCGCTGTCAACAAAAAGTCCAGGTAAAATCACTACAGATTCCTTTTGTAATCACTCCCTACCGTCGCTACTGTGTCTCCCTGAGTACTGACACTTTCACAATGTAGAAAAGCACTTTTTTAAATACCCCTACAGTGGAACAAGTAACTAACAACACTGTTTTAAACAAACAGTAAGGTAAAAATTACATCGGCAACTGTAACTGAAACTGATATGTTTAAAGTTGTCTAAATTTATCAATAGGCACTATTTTACGTCTGATATTATCGACCGACAAAAGCAAATTTACTATTATCTGAAGAACATACAAACAGAAATTGACACTTTAAGAGTTTTCGATAAAAAAACAAGCTTCTATCGGGCCAATTTACAGGCAGCTTCCAGATGAGCAACCTTTTAACAAAGGTATGTTTTGCATCCCTAGAACGTGAACGCAGCGAGTTTACCGTTTATACAAAAAGTAATGTGTATATTTTCTGAAGAAGTTTATGATTTTGAAAGTCGTGATATAACATCATCATATCATGCAGCTATCCATAACTAATTCACGCACCACGAAGAGGTGATGATGCATGTAAGTATATCATAATTTAATCTCACGCGTTTTGATTCATTGAAGATGACTGAACACGAGATTTAAATAATTTGTGACATCTGTTTACAAGTTAATATATGTTACTTCTACCAGGCAGATATGAACGTTTTGTTCGGTAAAAAGCGCATCGAAAGCTATGCAAATTATTTTCTACCCTTCTATTCCACTGAGAGGGATAGTAGCAGTAGCACATTTATTTCAAATGACCCACGGAACAATGTAGCAAGCCATTGTCACCCCGTGCCCCTTTTCTTAATGTACTGCGATTATTTATGTACCTCTAATTATTACAAATTTGATTTAACATTAATTATATATATATATATATATATATATATATATATATATATATATATATATATATATATATATATATATATATATATATATATACAGGGTGAGTCAGTTTTTTGTAGACAAACTTTAACAGGGGATAGAACGCACGTTTTTAAGAAGAAAAGTGCCTATAAAGATATGGCCGATCTAGCTTCCTAAGGAAGATACAGGGTGTTAAAATTTAATTTTTTTTTACATTAATGTGTAATATTTTCTGAACGGAATGATATATTCACTAAATATTTTACACATATCTTAACCTGCATAGGATCAACATGTTGTATTGTTCCTGTCGAAAATACTATAGTGGATGTTACTTTTTTCGGGTACTTCGACTATTCTGCATAATAGAACTTTTTTTTCGTACGCCACTGACATTATCTGATACATATTTCTAAAATAACGGGCCCTTAGTAACAATTTTGATCTCTTGTAATTTTGCTCTAACTATGACAGTTTTCGAGATATTGGCCGTTGTTTCTCTGACAGTGTAATGTCGTTATTATAATTTTTTTTTCTCGAATTTTCTTTATGACTTATAAACGAACGCTTAGATTTTTTCATGTTTGGGGGATAATGCCTATTAATTAAGGCGCATAAAACAAGCGGTAAGAATGTTCAAAAACTTGCACAGTGGCGGGGTGGAAGGGGTGCTCCACCCCTTTCGTAAACAGAACTTCTACGCCAAAGACTATTTAAAAAAAACTGTTATTTTCATTATCTACATACAGTTTAACAAAAATAATGTCCCTTCTTCTCTTTCGAAATTCCTGTGCGTTTCCTAGTTATTTTGATTTTTAGTGTTTGATGTGGTACTAAATTAAGTAATTTATTTATTAGCAATAATAATTATCGGCTAAATATTTAATTCTTTCAACGAAACCTACCTAAATATGGTTTGTTAAGGATTCTAAAAAGCCGAAATCTCTTTATCTCTTTCCAAGTAATTACAATTACAAAAAAAACATTAGATGAGCATTGATGTTAATGTTTATGGAGATATAAACATTTTTGAATTTATAGCAATATTGAATTAACAATAATAATTGTGGAATAAATAACAATTGTTAGCAATAATGATTTATAAATAACAATTACAAGAATTAATAACAATAACACTAGTACCTACATACATAAAATTAGATACTTTCTTCAAAATGTAAACCGTTCTTCTCAATACACATTTCACTGCGACGTATCATAGAACGTCTTAAGTTAACTAAATGATGCACCCTTATTTCATTGCAAGCATCTCTAATGCGATTTTGAAGTTCCTCAAGTGTATTAACCGGAGTGGTATACACTATTTCCTTAATGAATCCCCACACAAAAAAGTCATGTGGTGTTAAATCGGGGGATCTGGGAGGCCACGCCACTGGACCTCCACGACCTATCCACCTCCCTGGATAGTTATTGTTTAGCCAATTTCTTACATTTCTGCCATAATGGGCCGGGCACCCATCAAGTTGAATCCAAGACTGTCTTCTTAAATTCAAAGGAATGACTTCCCATATATTACCATGGTGTTCTTCTAAAAATTGTAGGAAATTTTCTGAATTTACACGTTGTGGCAAGAAATAAGGTCCAAACACGTGGTTGCCGTAAATTCCAATCCAGACATTTGTACTAAATTCATGTTGAAAACTTCGTGGTCGAATGGCATGTGGGTTTTCATGTGCCCATACATGCAGATTGTGAAAATTTACTATACCACGACGAGTAAAACAAGATTCATCAGTCCACAGTATATTGGATAAGAAATCCCTATTATTTTGAATGGAGTTAAGAACCCACCTACAATAAGTAAGTCTTCGTTCAGCGTCACCTGGACATAAACCTTGAACAGATTGAAAATGATATGGGCGTCTGTGATCCCGTTTTAAAACCCGGGAAATTTTACTTTGGGAAATACCAAGAGCAATAGCAGCACGTCGAGTACTTGTCGTTGGGTTCCTATTAAATTCCCGCAATATACGGTCTCTATCTCGTCCACGGTTGTTCTGTCGGCCCCCGGGTACATTTTTCAAACCCTGGTTAACAAATCGACGGTGGATACTCACAAAAATGGAATGATGAGGTTGTCGTCTATTTTGAAATCTTCTTCGATACTCCCTAGCTGCGTATCTTGAATTCCCATTTGCGAACCCATAAATAAAATGAATGTCGGCTTGTTCGCTCTTTGTAAATGTAAACGGCATGTTACACTAATTAAAATCTGGCAAATCACATAAAATAACTTTTTAATCTTAAACATAATAATTAATAACAGTGAAAATATTCAAGATGAAGCAAAATTGTTTGTAGATAAACTTGTAATACGTCAAACTGTCGTTTCAAAATATGACATAATGCTTACTTGTTTTCCAAGGAGTATAATATTTTGTTGCAATTATTACGTACAGTTACAAATACGCTAGCTTTAAATGGAAATTATTTAGCAAACAACAACAAAAATTGAAACAGAAATTGGTACATGCACAAGTTTAATAAAACTTAAAGGAAATTTTTAAGACTTTTGGCAACTGCACAATAATCTATTGTATTGTAAGTACATTTGTAATTTAACAGATTTCAACATATAAAAGTATTGTATTTGAGTAAGGCTTGATATTACAAATATTTATTTTGACTACATTGGAAAAAGATAAAGAATAAGAGATTTCGGCTTTTTAGAATCCTTAACACACCATATTTAGGTAGGTTTCGTTGAAAGAATTAAATATTTAGCCGATAATTATTATTGCTAATAAATAAATTACTTAATTTAGTACCACATCAAACACTAAAAATCAAAATAACTAGGAACCGCACAGGAATTTCGAAACAGAAGAAGGGACATTATTTTTGTTAAACTGTATGTAGATAATGAAAATAACAGTTTTTTTTAAATAGTCTTTGGCGTAGATGTTCTGTTTACGAAAGGGGTGGAGCACCCCTTCCACCCCGCCACTGTGCAAGTTTCTGAACATTCTTACCGCTTGTTTTATGCGCCTTAATTAATAGGCATTATCCCCCAAACATGAAAAAATCTAAGCGTTCGTTTATAAGTCATAAAGAAAATTCGAGAAAAAAAATATAATAACGACATTACACTGTCAGAGAAACAACGGCCAATATCTCTAAAACTGTCGTAGTTAGAGCAAAATTACAAGAGATCAAAATTGTTACTAAGAGGCCGTTATTTTAGAAATATGATAATGATAATGTCAGTGGCGTACGAAAAAAAAGTTCCATTATGCAGAATATCCGAAGTACCCGAAAAAAGTAACATCCACTATAGTATTTTCGACAGGAACAATACAACATGTTGATCCTATGCAGGTTAAGATATGTGTAAAATATTTAGTGAATATATCATTCCGTTCAGAAAATATTACACATTAATGTAAAAAAAAATGAAACTTTAACACCTTGTATCTTCCTGTATTATATATTAGCTTTTAAGATCTTTGCTATTCATATCTTGTTTTTGTGAAAAGAAATCTTTGGTTTGTAGCAATTCATTACATACAGAAATAAGCAAATAGATGAATAATAAGGAAGACAGACTTACCAGCTGTATATCTGGATCTATATACGGAAACTAACCACCTAGAAGTTGTACAAGTTCTTCATTATGTGACATTACTTTCGACGGAACGGAAATTCACAGAAAACACAAACCTATTCTATTATTTACATTTGTTCTATTTGAACATATTATCTATAAAAGCATTAGTATGATAACTGTGTGCCTAATTATTTTATATATAATATGTTCAAATAGAACAAATATAAATAGTAGGTTACAATTACAATTACATGAAGTCAATAAAATCGTTTACTTTCAACTGCTCGCCACTGTGTATTGTATATACACTGTGTTCATTTTAAAACTTACCACCCCCCCACCTTCAGTAATTAAAAATCCTCAAAATATTTGAGAATTCGCCTAGATACGCCGATTTTTATTTTAGGGGGAAACATTTCTGACAGTCAAGGGGTCTTGATATGTTCATCCCCCTAACCCCTAGCAACCACTAATTTTGAAATATTAAATGAAACTACCCACCTGTTATACATCATTTGAAAGCCCTTTTCATAGCAAATACTTGGAATACTCAGTGCATCATATTTGGAATGGGTTGAGATTTTATAATATTATTCAAATTGCACAATTTACTAATTAGAAAAATTACACAAAATTATTAATATTATCACATTTACTGCCGGGTTGATAGAATGACCTGCTAGATCTCTTGATCTCAGTCCAAACTTTTACCTATGGGGGTATCTCAAATTAGTAGGTAGTTTACAAAACGCCGCCCCTAAACCTTCAAGATCCACAAAATGATATAACAGCTACGTGCAGGGATATCAGGCAAGAAACTTTTGAAAATGTGCGCGAGGAATTTCAGCAACGTCTTTATTATTGCATGGAAAGAAATGGTTAAAATTTAGAACATATTTAATAAAGTAACATATAAATGTTAGTTATTGTTATTAATTGCTAGTTATTGCTATTAATTTTAAATTTTTTTAAAAAATCTCAAAAAATTAATCTGTAAAATCTCAACCAATTTCCAAAAATAATGCACTGCTGTATTGACCATGAAAAGGGCTTTCAGATGATGTATAACACGCGGGGTAGTTCCATTAAAAATTTTAAAATTGGGGGTAGGGGGATGAACATATCAAGACCCCCTTATTCTGGCCATATGAAAAGGGCTTTCATTTCAAATGATGTGTAACACGTGGAGTAGTTCACTTAAGTAGTTCAATAAGATTTTAAATTTTGGGTTGCTAGGGTTTAAGGGGATGAATATATCCCCCTGACTGTCAAAAATGTTGACGTGTCCCGGCGATTTCTCAAATATTTTGTCGTTTTTAAATTACAGGGGGTGGTAAGTTTTAAAATGAACAGTGTATATAATTCATATTCGTTTTCTATATATTACTATTATATAGTACATTATTAACATTTAATCATCTTAAAATGTAGGTACATTATTTGAGAAAATATAAATTTATAAATCAGATTAACTTGAGTAACATGCTCGAAGTCCTATTTAATTCGATGATTTAATAATTTCTTCAAAATACTTTACTTACTATAACAATTTTTTTTTCAGGAGTGACAGAAGGATGACGTAATGGCAACCCATCCAGTTTCACCAGGATTTAATGTGATATTTATTTTGATATTCGTATTAACGTACATATATATGATGATTTGTTTATTACTTTATAACAAAATGCATGATTAGAAATTGTTTCAATGTATTTTCAATGGACTAGAAAACACTACAAAGCACTATTAACTATTATAAGTAGACAGGATCAACACAATAAATGAATTTAGACAAGTAGTGGGAATGTGTGTATATGTACCTACTTCTCTTTTCCTGTATAAAATACACTATTTAGATATTGGTAAAAAATAAATAAATTGGCCAATAGAGATCAGTAGAAATAGATATCTACTACTAAATACCTACATCTACTAAAAAAATAGTTTTCTGATTCTAATAATTATTTGTGATATCAATGATGTTTGAAAATAATTCTTGGTGGAAAATCCCCTTTTTATGACTGACTGCGCAAATAGGTAAGTGAATTTTTCTTGGTGGTAATTAAATCAATTACAGCTATCCGCTAAGTGCGCAAATTCTTTTGTAAGATTTTATTAATTACGTAAGAGCTGTCACACTAGTTAATGATCAATTATACTATTAACAATGTAATTAAGTTGGGTAAAGCATAAAGATCAAGTTTTATTGTATGTCGATTTTGTGACAATTTTTTTATAGTTTTCATTAGTTACCTAGTAATTTATTAGTGCATGGAAAAGCAACAAGGCTCATGACATTCTCACAAAACTACCGAATATTCAACATATCATTGGTGTGTATGTGAATGTCAATTAAATGTAGAATAGGTTACTTACTACTTACTATAGTAAAGGAATCCGCCCACCACCAGGGATCCGACAAGCCTCGAAACTTATCTTAAATTGAATTAAATCTTGAAGAAATCCGAAGAAGCAAAATGGAAATATTTAATTATCGTCCTTATAATTCCTTTACCTTCTTTATTGGACGTTTATTGGACTTTACCTTCCTTTATTGAAAATTATTAAATTTGTTATTGCCATAACCAAAAGAATCCGTTTGTGAAATGACTTTCTAACTAAGTTCTCTGTTAGACAAAACATTTGGTATGGTATGGTTTAGTTTTATTGTGATTTTTTTGTTGACTAACTTTCTTATTGTTTTATTTTAAAAATTTTTATTGTAACTAAACGAGCCATTTTTTTATTTTATGTACAGTAGCGGACAGTGGAAAGTGCAAGAGTCTTATATTTCTTATCCTTATATTTGGCCTTTATAAAACTGACTTGGAAAGTTCAGGTTCATGTACTTTAATTAGTGTCTACCCGATAAACACAATGACAACTAATCAAACACAGCTACAAATCTATTTTACGTTATATATATATATAAATACATCAAAGCAAACATTAATTTCTGAACTTAAGATAATGAAACTGTATTAAGAAACACGTAAAATAATCAACAGAAATTAACGATCAGAACACAATAGGAAAAAAATCTCAACACAACAGAAACAAACTCTCAACTGCTCGCCACTGTACTGTATTTATGTAATTTTTGTTTAATTTTTTTACACTCGTAGTACCTACCAAAACAGTTGTTTTTATTTACTTTTCTACCTACCCACTTGATACCAAATGTAATATTTTAACATTCAATTTTTGACAATACTTTTATCTATAAAAGTTATATTGTTGTAAACCATATGTAAGCCTGTGAAAAATGTAAAATAAAAATATCTATGATATAGTTCTATGATATCTATGATAGTAAAATTTTTGATCGTGGAAAATTTCTTGTATAAACGCAACATATCTCGATAAAAATCCGTTCCAGGCAATTGCGAATTGAAAGAAATTATGTACGGTGTATTGATATTGCTGATATGTTAACTACCCCTTTACAAAATAAAACTGTGTCTCAGTGGAATACAATGCTAGTTTATTTCACCCTTTTCCCTAAATCTGTGAAATCGCCGACATGTGTCGCGTTCCTGAATTATGACTTCGAAGATAGAAATTGCCAGTGTCCTGCCTGCAGCGGAAAATATAAAACACGTGTTACCGTTTTATTTGATTTATTTATTATATAATTTTTAATCTGCTGAAACTGTGATATGAGTACCTATATAATAACAATAATAATAATAATATAAATAATACTAATGAATAGTTAGTAATATATTAATCCAATAGCGCAATATAACCTCAAATTTTCCAAAAGTTGTTAAAGGTATCGTAAAGTTATACAAATAATTATTTATTCGTATTTAAACAGGAAATTTAAGAAAATAATTTCTGGAATAAAGTCATTAAAATTGTATTAGAGGCGAAAGGGTTCTGCACCTCTGTGATGCATTCGTCACTACATTTTCATGTATATTAATGACGAAAAGCAGTCCGACATATTAGAAAAACCACGTCCTCGAGAGGATTCAATAAAAACTTTTAGAAACATGAAAATTTGGCGCCAGGAAAAGAAGCATGTCTGTACCTAAGTATACATAGAGAAAAAACTACACCTATACTGTATCTTACGTTCGATTTTGTTAATAATTTTGCTATTTGTCGTGTCCATGAGAGTCGATCCAGTTTCATGATTCACCGGCTTACCCGCAGCACTGGAAAAGTGTAGCAATCAAATTTAAAACGAAATAAAGAAGCGGTAAAACAGAAACGCAGTTCTCATAATGATACGGTTGAGCATTTCAAAATTAAATTTAACACACCTCAGTACTCTTTATTCTGCTTGAGCAATTTTAAAAACGTCCGATTAGTGGAAACGGCAGCAACCCTTTCAGGGCTTTGTGCGCGTTCAATGTTTCGGAAAAATCACACCAACTTAATTATGTTGTAACAAACATAATAAAAGAATTGTAAAGTTTAAATGTTGAGCTGCCGTACCTCCCAAGACTCCTATTAAAGGTTGCGCGCAGCGTGACATTCATGCAGAATGGCCTTATTGTTCGAGATTATTTCTATTAGTCTGAAAAAACGATGATAAAATGGTAAAAATAGTTTTCATAAACTTGTTTCTTAAAATAATTGTATTTATTTTGGATATAAATAAGGCATACGAATCTAAATTATGGTTCTTATTTATGAAGGCCATTACTCAAAATTAAGTATAGATCTATAGAGTTGGTGTTAATTACTAAGAATCACTATTAATGTACACCTATGAACTTCAACATAAAAATATATAGAGTGATTATATAGACGCGGGCGGTTCGGAATTGGAGGTTGGAGGGTAAAAAGGAGTAAAATTAAGACCAGTACCAAATTTTTCAAATTTATTGCCACTGATATAAACAGGGCCATTCCTAGGGTGTTGGCGCACGGGTACAGATTCCACTTGGCCGGCCCTCGGCACAATTTTCTCGGCAAATTCTTAAAATGTTCGAGGTAACGCGTTTTCATGGCACTTCAGAATATCAATAAAAAAACTATTTATACAAAAATACTGACTTTCACAAGAAAAAGTCCTGGAATGCCATACCTTTTTTAAATAAAAAATAATAATAAAATAAAAATTAAATAATTAAAACGTGAAATCTGTGAAAATGAATGTCAATTCATGTGAAATCGGTATCTCTGTACGTGCGCCGTGCCTGCCTGCATAAGTGGGTGTAATAACAATAATTATAAAATTATTTTCAATAAACTACGAATACTATAATTTGCACGTGACTGAGGGAAATCAAGATATCAAATCAGCAATTTCTTAACATTCTCCTGAAATTTCTTGGGAAAACTAGTTATATAATTAAAGTACACAAAAAAAATTGACCAAAACGAAAATAAAATTATAAACCGAAAATAAAATTGGCAATTATTGTCAATTAATCCAATAATTTCGAGGGGGGGTTCGAACCCCTGGAGCCCCCCAGGCTACGTCACTGATTCACAGTATTTACCATAAAGCTTTACAAGCTCAATAACCTCAGAAAAAAACAGGAAGATACTTAAAAATAAAAATTGTATGTACTAAAAAAACTAAATGGCCAGTTTGTGGGTCTTTTTGGGCGTAAATTCATTTTATAATTTATGACAAATCTAAAGATTCTGATACGTCACTATCAATTATTCAGATGATAGCCAAATTTGCCAGACATTCTTGAGGCATCGATGATCCTGGTTCCCAAATAGTGTGGAGTGATTCATACATAATATCACACCACCATCACAATTGAACGGTCTGCCTATTTGCAATGGATCACAGAATTTCTTAGTGTGCACATTTGTGTAGGTACACTCTATAGAAATAGTGGGCAGAACGCATTAGTAACCGGGTCTACCGCTCTCATTGGTGAGTTTTAGGCGGTTCTAAATTAAATTAAATTTCATTGGTCAGAGGTAAAGACGCGAGATTTCCTTGAATATATTGACGCATGTGCTGTTTCATGCATGTATGATTTGGCGCGACAATGGCGTTTTATTGTGTCTTATGTACGGTTGATTCGAGATATAAATTAATTATAATATTCTGTTATACGCGAATGTTTAGTGCTTTTATGCGATGGAAGCGACGAATGCGAGTAGTAGTGGTTCTAAAACCAATAATTCCAATCATAAGCGACCGAATTTGACAGGAGGAGAACTGAAAATGATCAAAAATGTATAGGAAGGAATATTCTTAAGATAATAAAAAAAACAAGTACATTTAAAAACAATGTTAATAACTTGGATATTTTAAGTAAATTTTTATTCTGCTCCCTCTAAAATGATACGCCTATGGAATTTCGTTCCCTTCGCACCTCATCTCCCTGAGCTGTCCATATGCTGGTGACGAATCACTCCACACTATTTCGGAACCAGGGTATAGGTTGTTTTTAATTAATTTTAATTTAGCGAAAGTTTACTCGCCGGACGCTGCCGAAACTGGCAATGTTAAAAATATTCAAAGAAGAGCAATTATTGTAAGGTTAGGAAAACATTATTGTAAGGTTAGAAATTAAGTCGATCCGTATTATGTGATTTAATACAGTAGAAGGTAACATTTGGAAGGAAAATACATATCTAAATAAAGTGATTTCTATATACGAGTAATTGGTATAAGAATATAAGAAATTAAACAAAGATTATTTTAATAGTTAAACCGTTCAACGATTGATGCTACAGCATGGTCTAAGATTGGTATGAAACATTTTTGGTAGGCTATTTCAAATTGTTATTTTGCTTCAATAACAAACTCATCATGAGTTTCGTAATCAATAAGGCGAATCCTTTCCTTTTTGTAGATACAAAAAAATGACGTAGCTACCTGCAACATGCAGCTCATTAGCAAGTGAAGAACTAAGTGAAGAATTAACGAAATGTTCAAAACTGTCATCTTTTCTTTTTTATTTGATAAATCTGTAGATTTTTTAGATCCACTTTACATTCTGCAATGATTTTTAGCATTTTGCTTACGATATTTATTTTGGACAATAAATAATGATTCCAAATTAACTATAGAACAGATGGAACTAAGTCTGATTTTTTCCATCAATGAACTGGCTGTATTTTTTGTTTTTGTCTCCCTTATGGGACGATATATTAGATCAAACAAGGTAAGTACAGTATCTTTTAAATTTTGTTGTTCTAAAATTTTGCGGCTGCGCGGCCGCCTCTTGTTTTGGCCGCCCCGGCTAGGCACGCGCTGCCCCCCCGCTAGGAACGGCCCTGTATAAAGCAAACAAATTAAAATTAAGTACAAATAATACACTACGTAGTTTATTTGTCCTGTATTCTTTCCTAATTTCATTTTATAATTTATTGTTAATCAAAACTCAATTACTTGCTAAAATCAATTTTTTAAAAAGATAATTGTTTAAAATTTGTAGCAAAACTAAACTATGATATAAACTATAATAACAATAATAATATAATAACCATCTTTTATTTGGTAGGTCGGTACTACATTTTTTTATTTAAAGAAGAAAGTTAGCTAAACGATAATTTTGATAGAAAATTTGTACTTATAATAGTACGTTTCAAAATTATTATATGGTATCATCTAATTTAACGTTACTGTAACGCCCTCTAGCGGTCATCTTAACTTGAAAATAATTTCCAGCGATTTCTTTAATCCACTTTTGTTATAGAACATTAAGGAAAAATGTTCTGTCATACAGTAGAAAAATGTTCTGTCGTACAGTTGCTGAGAGAGATGTGGCCGGCGTCCTCTGTTAAAGAATCACCCGGTACATTAAATACGAGATGTACATTAAATACGATAGCTAATTTTAGTGGAAGTAGTGAAGAGGTGGCTGACCAAAAATATCCGGCGGTTATCACATTTTAGAATATTGCCCCTTACCTACTTAAACAATGTGAAGCAATTTATCGAAATAGGAAGAGGATAACGTGCGTTGTTAATGATTTATCAGCATCCGTTTCATGAGAACCATTAGTGTGAGATTTATTCCTGACATTTGTCCCAAGAGAAAAGTGTCAAAACTTGTAAATTCCTTTAGATCGTTAACTAAAAATAAAACCCATTGACTAATAGCATACGAATTGGTTTCGAAATGTGCTCGTAACGTCTTTTCTTTTTCTTTTATAGTTCTGGGCAACATTTGTTCTTGTAGGAGAAATCATATATCAATTCAGTGGAGATTATTTAGTCAAAACATATTTGGAACAAGGTGTTTTATTTATTTTTGTAGCTTGGAACAGAGGTATTTAATTATTTAAGTAATGGTATTTGAACTCTGGAACAGGAAAATTGATGGTATTTTCCTAATCCCACTTACTTAGACATGCTTAGCTTTCACTATTAATTAATTTAAACAGTTAAAAATATTTCGATGATGGTACTTTTAATATCACTTAGATTTTTTTTAAATATTGCTATAACTTACAATCGCAGTGATGTTAGTACTCGTATTTACTATTTCTTGATAACGTACATATTTATCGTACACAATATGTTGCTTAAATGCCCTGGTGACAATTACCAAATATTAGTATTGAAAAAATGCTTGTTAAGTGCATTATACAGAAAGTTAAGTTTAAAAAAATATACACCTATCGGTGATAACACGTGTCTTTCCAAACAATTATAGGTAGAATTGTATGACATTATATTCTAGTCAGACCACACTCTACATGTTTTTTTCTACCTAACAACTGAGACTTTCTTAAAAAAATGTGTTCAGGTAGATACTTCAGGTAAATGTATTGTCCGGCACTTTTTTAAATAGGTTCATATATCGATAGCATCACCCTACTTTACTAAGCTGTTTCACAAGTGAAAATATATCTGTTTCTAAAATGCCGCTATCAGAAACTATCTAAACATTATTACAGCAATTTAACACCACATATTTTAGTAGGTACCACATTTTGGTGTTAAGTTTCATAGGAGATTAGTTTGTCTTACGTTACAGGTAGTCGCGTTTTATCCTTGAGTTATTCCTTATTATTTCCAGACATATTTCAGAATAATATACTGCTTCAAATCTTTCTTGCAACTCCCGTAAGTTCGCGCAATGATTGCATTGGTTCATGGTAATCTTGCTAATGTACTGACTAGCGAGGTGTAAAATGAATCGTAACGGTTACAGCAACTTGGTTGGTGAGGACAATACTTCAACCCAATCTACGAGCACACAAATCCTCACTATTCGTCGTGAACTCACCGCAAATATGTTTTCGTTATCATCTGAGTTCATTGCTAGTGCTGTAGATACAGATGTAGATATGTAAATTATACATATTAAAAACGGTTCTGCTTAAGTTTTGAAGCTCAAACAATCAGTGGCCATTACAAAAATTTTGCACCTATGTAAGATTTTGAGTAAAAAATTACCTACTTTCATTGGACCGAGAATTGGAATAAAAAGTACCAGGACGCGACATGCAATTTCAATCCAACACATATTAGCAGTGACATTATATACCTGACAATGGGTCACTCTTTTAAAAGTCTCAGGTGTATATTTAGCATTTCCAAACAAACTATCAGCTTTATTTTTCCAGAAGTTTGTAAGGTCTTCGTCTGGTGATTAAAAAACTAATTATAAAGATTAATATATAGTAAATGTTCATATTTTATATCAAGAAATTTTTAAAAGCATTCTCGAGGAAACATTTGTATGTCACATTAAGTCATGCGAACCAAATGATCTAATTGTAAAAAGAGCAGTTTGACTGATGACTAGATACAGACCAACATACAGGCCTTTCCTATATACATGAAAAAATTTCCCATTTTTGGCGACTCTCGGTTTTGGTTTAGCCGGCTCATTCATTCCTGAAGTTGACTTGAGAAATTAACTATTTTCTGTGGGCATACTACGGCCCTTATGCCCATTGTGGCATCTTCTGTTAACTATTCCTAGTAGTAACAGTTTCTTGTAGTTCTTGTAAGTGTTTTCTTTTTTTTTAGGTCACACATATTTGTGTAAAAGTCGGAGTAAAAATGTTCCATCGTGCCACTCGATCTTGCTACATACATAAGTAAGTACTCCCTGTAGCATACTGATATAGATTGTTGCCGGTCGTACATAGTTAGTTATCTGTGTATCGTGGACTCTCGTTTAAAATAACGTCGGCGTATACCTAGCTCGAGCCCCTTCATGTTTGGACGCCCGCGCCAATATTCTTGGCTAATGATCACCATCGCTCTTTACCTCTAATATTTATGTAGGTCGAGACCGCTTTGTAAAGAGTTTCACGTGACCCATCCGACAAATGTGATCCAGTGCTTCCTGCCTCTCGCCGGGTTTGACAGAGCCCGTCGAGAGTAGCTCAGGATAACGGACCTCGAGAGCTGATTAGCTATCAGCTCACTGACTCAATGTCAGGTAAGGTAGGGGTGTGGTTTGGTAAGGCAGTCGGCCTCACCGTCCACTGGATTGGGCTCTTTTAGTGTCTTGTCCTGTTCATTTCTTCGGTATCGTCTGCTTCTTCTTGCATCAGTCGTGCCGAAACATAAGATCCTGGTTATCTTATGCTTACCAGTTCTCCAGGTATCTGGAACTTTGGCGGCTTGTGAGGTCCAGTTTCCTCTGAATCGTAGTTCGTGGCCAGCTGGATCAGCGGATTTCCGACGTTCTCTGCGACTGCGTAGAGCTTTTTGGCATGGTCCTTGATCATCTCCGTGGCCGTCTTGTATTACAGGTCCCTACGGATGACCTCGCTGGTCACTTACCATGGGGCACCTACTGCAGTCCGTAACGCTATGTTTTCCACTGCTTGGATCCTCTTGAGGTGTGTCTTCGCTGGGTATCCCCATGCGGTGGATGCGTACGTCAGCTGGGGACGTAGGACGGTCTTGATGGGGGTCTTCTTATTCTTCAGGCTCAGCTTCTTGTCGCCGGCTAACATCGGGTACATCAGGGCTCGGGTGAACTTTGCCTTTTTCTTAGTGGCATCTGTATGAATGGTCCTTCCACGCCAGGGTTCAATTCAGGGTCACTCCAAGATACTTGACGTTGTTCTCCAACTGGATGCTCATTCCTGGCAACGTGTACTGTTGGTCTCTGCTAGCCAACCCTCCGAAACAGCACTGCTCTCCACGTTGATTTCCATTTTCCCTCGGTTGCACCGGTCCTCGATAAGCGAAGCGTCTTCCTGCAGGTAGCGGGTGGCCTGACTCACTTGTCGGGATCTGGCGAGTATGGCAATGTCGTCTGCGTGGAGAGCCATACTGGTTGTTCGTCCTCGGCATGTCCGCAGTGTATAGGTTGAACAGGTGCGGGGAGAGTACGGTCTCTTGGTTCTAGGGGTCTGTCGGTTGACAGCTCTCCTTCTACTTTGGCTCGGATGGTTCGGCCTCGTAGGTAGGATTGGATGAGCTTTAGGAGAGATACCGGAAAACCGGCGTCCATCATCTTGATGACCAATCCGTCGTGTCATACTCTATTGAATGCTTTGGCGATATCCAGGAAGATTGCCCCTGTGACTCCTCTTCGGTTGAATCCCTCGGTGACGTACTCCGCTAGCCGCACCTGAACTGCTCGTCTGCGACGGCTTATAGCTCTTCTGATTTCTCTTTAATCCTGTCCAAGGTGAACTTTTCGACAATTTTGCATCGCTGGCAGTAAGCTGATCAGCCTGTAGTTCTGTGGTCCTTCCCGGGCTTGGGGATGAAAATCACGACTGCTTCTTTCCATTGTGTGGCTGTCGTCTCAGCCACGTAGCCCTTCGGTTCACTTCGTCTACGTGGTCCTCATCTTCGTCTGGCGGGTCGAACCCTGCAGCTCGAGATTGTCGGTGAAAGCTTCCGCCTTTTTTCGTCGGGTGTGTGTTCAGGCAAAAACCGACAACTTGGGGCTCGCTGAAATTGCTGCACGGCGTGCTCGTGAGCTGTTCATCGCGTCGTCGTTTGCGAGGCTTACTCAGACTCACTGGTTAATGTAACCGTTACGTTACATGCTATAGCTCGCTAGTCACAACCCGGCTATATATTATTATGCACTCGTAGTTGTTTAGCAGTATTTATGATTTAGTAGGTACCTACTTATTTTAAATAAGACAATTGGTAAAAGATAAACGATAATTTTGTTTTAATTATATTAGAATATCAAAATACATACAGAATAATTTTGTTATTATTTTTATTTTTTTTTATTTGATGTAATCCTTTTATCTAGTAAAGGAATAGGATTTAACCAGTTAAGTTCATTTTGATTAGATTAATATAGATATCTTCTCGTTTTTATGCCTTTTTCTAAAAGGAAATATATAATATATTGTATTGTGCTTTATATTTGCCGCAAGGAATATTACCTACCCATGATACTATGAGAGTAGTATCATGGTACCTACCTATTACAATATTTGTGATCTTACATGTTAGAGCTAGTGACGACCAGACGACCTAATGGACTGGCAATGTAGCTGATGCAGTGGCAACCAATTTTTCATATCGAGCGACGGATTATCATTTGATAGGGACCCAATTAACCTGGGATTAGTGTCGTTATGGCACGTGGCACCGTGGGTGGCACGTGACGAGATAATACACTTCACTTGATGCTATGAATAGACAATTACATCGATCTCTTTTAGCAGGCGGGGTGGGTCTATATCAAACTGAAACTAGGATTAATTAGGTTTTTCATAAGGAGGCAGTATTTGTAAAACATAAAACTATAAGACGATTACAATATATTCTACGCCGACGTCAGTGGTGAAAATTTTTAACAATACTTAGGACAGGACAGTGTTGTTTACAACTAAGTTAGAAATATCAAAGATATCATGTGCACTGGGTTACTAAATTAAATAGTAACTAAGTGAATGAAATGTTCGTTTCAAAAATGATGATAATTTTAATTTTTAAGTACTTACAATAATTATATAATAATTATATTTATGTCGTGGAATATGCTTGGAGGTAATAAATGTCAAATTATTCGGAAAGATATATACCTACGTACGCAACTGTCAATTCTGAACAACTCATATTAGCTTTATATCTTGAAAGTTTTAAATTCGTCTAGTATCTGGACGTATTCTAATTTGCTGCTCGCACAGACACGCATTGATAGGCGCTTTTTGCTAAGGCATTATTTAAATAGAAGTACCGCAAGGAATTCGATATGGTTTTAATAAAAAAATCTCTTGTCAGATATAAATCAATTGGAGCAGGTGCAAAGTGAAAAGCATAAATTCAAATTGAGCATATCAGCTAGCTGTGTAGTTAATCATAAGCCGTTAGTCAGATTTAAATAAGCCGTCATGAAGGGGTAGATGTATGCAAATCGCTGTTAAAACATAGCCCTAAGAAATTTGCATTTTCTGCAGACCTTATTGGTGAAGGGATTACGCGATCAAGTTCGCAGTAGCTTATGTTTCAATTTAAAATCGCCATGTATAAGACCATTTATTTACCCACAAAATGATGGTAAAAAAAACAGTTGCAGTTTTTTTTTAAATTCGAAAATTTCTTCGAAAAGTATTGAAAACATAAATAAAAAAACGCTAATGGCATGGCCAAAAGGTTTATTTGACAAAATTAAGGTAACAAACTTTACAAAAATACAAAAATAAAAAATATTTCGTATTATTGAAAAAAATTAGATTTCTGTTTGCCGAAAAAATGGTCGGGTAATATGAAATACCTATATGAGGTAATACACAAAAATCGCAAATATAACAATCGCGTTCGGTATCGGCGCAAAGTTCGTGTGTCCAAAGCTGGCATACTAGGCACTGTATCTGCATTTCTCCCCTTAAGTCAGCTGTAAAACGCCCTGAACATTCTGCATCATCTCTTGGGTTACTGTCGATATTCGGGAATTCTTCCCCATCAGGCGAGTCATTCAGTAATGAGATGCCATTTAAATCATCTGAAGATGTGTCATCTTCTATCACCAGTTGTTTTCTCATTTTTTTTCTAAGACAACTTAAAGTTGCTTTGGCGCCAATATCCATTTTACTGGTTCCAGATTTCACATCGCCAGTTGCGTTTTTCTTTCCGTCGAAACTAACTATTTTTTAACTTTTTTTCCTTTTTCGATAGAACTGACTCTTCCAGTTCATTTTTGTTTGGGGTTGTAGTTGTAGCAAATTTTGGCTGTTCCCGCTTTTCGGCCTCTTGTGCCTTCTCGTTTTTTTAAGAACAGGAATAGGAGCTCTGTGTTGTGTTAAAACTGTTTGTCCATTTGTCCCTTCATCGGCATATTCCTGGTCACGCGGCAGGTTTAATTGATTTTCATGTTCAGCAAGCGCTTCTTTATTTTTGTGTTCTTCTGCTAGAAAATCCCCTTCATTTAAAATATTTCTATTTATTGGAAAGAGGCCCGTTTGTCGGAATCCATCTGAATCTTAAAATAAGCTTTACCGAGAACGTTACTCATGTCAAAATGAGATGTTGGACGATTATTTGGCTATAAAAATTGTTGAATTTCTTCATTGCAGTAAGTTTTCAAAGACTCCATTACGGATTTGTCGAGCGGCTGCATCTTGTGCGTTGTCTGTGGTGGTAAGCACAATAAAGTTACGTGGTTTTCCCTAGCACCCACAATAACATCTAAGTTTCTAGTGTGGGTGTGATTCGCGTCTAAAATTAAAAGTACGGGGTTTGCAGCGCTTGGTCTTACATAATCTATGAAATGATTGAACCATTGTGTGAATATGTCAGTTTGAATCGAACCCGATGGATAGAAGGCAAAAATACTTCCAGGTAGAGCTCCCTTTTTTATCAATTCACTGGAATTCTTACGAGGGAATATAAGCAAAGGGGGCAGATAATTACTACGTGCGGTCATACACAAAACGCAAGTGACCAGAGACCCACGCTCTGCAGATGTCAGCGCTCCTATTTGCCGCTTTCCTCTTTGAGAAAAAATATCAGGGCATTAACATTGAACCATGCTAAGACCACTCTCATCGACGTTAAATATTTGGTTAGCTGAAAAGTTTTTCTCTTCCATTTCTTCCTCTAACAAATCAAAAACTCGTTAACGTTTTTTTTGGCAAAGCCTAGTGCTCGTGAAAACGGCGTTCCCGTTGGCTTTCGTAGGTTTAACACGTCCTTATGCCTTCATCTAAAACGTTTTAGCCAATCCTTTCCAGCCATGAGAACTTTAAGTAATGAGAAGCAATTTGGGATGTCGTTTCTCCTAGCTAACTGGAATGCGAGATTACAGACATCCCGTTTGGTTAATCCATAAAAGGTTTTCTCCATTACCAGGCAATACTTTACTAACTCCTTTTCCAGATGATCTGTGGCATACCTCACCAGCAGCACCATCCTTCTAACAGAGCCTGAAAAGGGTGGCACGAGGCACGTTAAATGTTTTGCATGCCTTTAAATAACTCATTCTTTTCCTTCTAACGGCTATGAGTGCTTTTTTCATGTCTTGCTCATTCCATTTCCTACGTTGTGGCGATGTAGTTGTAGTGGCAAAATAACATAACAAGGAAAGAATAGAATACATTAACCTGGCCGCCTAGAATACAGTATATACCATGTTCGATAATCTCTGTTAATGCAACCCCTAACTTCTTTAGCTGATTTCTTGAAAACCTATGTTCTAAACAATTTAGGTAATAAACACTTTTTATGCAGATTTTACTAACATTTTTTTAAATGTAATTTTTTTTGTAGAACAAACGGTTTTCCCGAAAAACGCAAGACACTACCGAATTGACTTTAGGGGTCGGTTTCAGGCATGAAGCTCCCACGTGTTGCTTGAGAACTCTTTTTATTTTAAAAGTACATCTGTTGACAAGTTTAATTCATAAACGGAAAAACTTTATATTTTATTTCCTTTTAGGCTATTTTTAAGCTAATATGAATGGAGTAAAGTGCCTCTTAACCGAAGTGGCTTTATGTACAAAAAATTACTAAATGTATGAATCACAAAAATGGACAAAAATAATAACAGAGCAAATCTGCTTTTAGAGGATAACGGAAAAGGAATGAAACAAATAAGAACAATTTTAGGGGGTTATTGTTATTTTCATGGAATTTCGGTAGTTTGGCGGTTTTAAAGGAAATTTGAAACAATAGGTTTCGAACTACTCTTACTATTGTAGAAAAGGAAAAAACTATTAGCAAAGAAGGGAAGTAAAATAATTCAGAATGTAATAAACCTAATGTAGTGAAGAAGAGGGAGGGTTAATGATGAAAGAAGATTGGTAGTTTTTGGTATGGTAGTTTGTGTTTGATTTGTGAATTCAGAACGTTACCGCTGAGCTCTAGTAGATTAATATTTTATTAATTTATAAATGGGATCGAAAATAGTGACCGGTATGTTTCCTAAAATCTAAGTGGAAAGTTGGGAAGAAATACACGATTAATGAGGTTAATTTTGATATTTTTTCAAGAAACAAAGGTCCATGTAAAGTAAAATTTCAGCTTTGTGACTCTCATTTCGATGTTTAATCCATATTTGACTGGACTACGTGCTTATGCATCAAACGCACAGCCTTACTGCCTTACATCGCTAGAGTTGACAAAATACTCTCCAAGAAGTTGATATTCAAGAAGTCTTCACCTTAATCCAATTAACACTTTCTACTTCTTCTACTCAAAAACCTGAAAACTTGAAACAATTGCACCAATACTTTGCAGATTTGGGCTAATTTTTTTAAAACTAATAAGGATATTAATTATATCACCATGCTACGACACTATCGTTACTTATTATAAATAAGACATACGGCACATTTTTTTTTACTTTTAATATTCGAATCATGTTAGGAACTGATTATATTATCCCAAATATATACTTGCATTTGAATGTATGTTATGTATGAAATATTTCTTACTTTCCGTATATACTTGTATATACCTTTTTCCACCCCCATATCTACCAACTATACAATACTCACATCCGGAATATCAATTTTCTCCCTAATTACATGGGGAATAATTTTAAGTATAATTACCTGTAATTTAGCAGTGACCTATTGATTTCATTTTAACTTAATTGCCCCTGTCAGTGATATGTGGGAGTATAACAAAAGTGTATTCAATACCGTCCCTTCTAGCTGATTGCAATGATTTGTATTATTCCCTGCCAAATTTCATGTCAATAAAATAAATCAATAGGTGTATGCCCAGCTGTAATCAATGATTAGTAAACAATATACACTGAGCTCGTAAAGTTTGGAATAAATTCAATTAATCGTTATTGAAGGATTTTCACAGGAAATCCTCGGACACTTCAACCTTATTTTATAAAATGTCACTTTTTTCAGCCATCGATTTTTTTTTTGTTTTGTTCGTTTTTGAGCTATGACGTCATCGACAATTTTTTTAAATGACAACCCATATTTTTTTTCACGGATTTCGATAGAGCACATTTTTCTGAGTGCGAATATGTCAAAAACATAGTACCTTTAACATTAAAGTTTTCGAGATATTCGGTTGCAAAGTTTATAAAATGTACCATGGCACCATGCATAAGCTATCGGGCGGGTCAAGATTTTTAATAGCTTATTGATTCTAATAGCTTATAGCTTATTACATTTTAAAAGATTAAGGAGTAATATTATTTATTTTGGTAGCTTATCGAACATTTTGAAAGATTTGGGAGTAATCTGTTTAATTTTTTAACAACAATTTAAACAAATAAAAAAATATTTTAACAAATAAATGATAAATAATTAAAGTAAAAAATAAAATCAGAGTAAATTTTCAAAGTGACCTCCATTCACTTCCTGGCAATATCCCATCCGCCACTGAAACTCCTGCAGAACCTTACCAACAGTATCGGGTTGAATGGTTCGAATTTCATTGCGAATTCTGTCCTTTAATTCTTCGATGGTATTTGGTCTATTGAAATATACTTTGCTCTTTAAATAGCCCCATAAAAAGTAGTCTAGGGGAGTGAGATCTGGAGATCTAGGGGGCCATTCGATAGTTCCCCTGCGACCAATCCAATGGTTAGGAAATACATGGTTTAAATAATCGCGAACGATCACTGCAAAAGGGGTGGTGCACCGTCTTGTTGGTACCATATCGTGTGATGGGGCAGATCTGGATCTACGTCATTTGGGTAAAGTACCGCAAGTGCAGGGACTAAGTCGTCTCTTAAAAATTCTAAATATATTTCACCTGTTAATACGCCTTCAAAGAAAAATGGGCCCGAAATACGATTACCTACAATACCAGCCCAAACGTTAACTTTTTGTGGAAACTGACTACGAGTTTCCATTTTCCAGTGTGGATTTTCAGGAGACCAATATCTACAGTTTTGCCGGTTAACTGTGCCGTCGAGATAAAAGGTAGCCTCATCAGAAAAAACAATATTGCGTAAAAATCCGTCGTCATCAATCAGGCGTTGCAACATGGTTTGGCAAAACTGTAACCTACGGTCAGGATCATCTTCGTTTAACTCTTGGACCAAAACCACTTTATACGGATGCCATTTGTTCAATTTCAAATATTTCAAGACGGAGCTTTGAACTATTCCGTTGTTTGCCGCCACTTGGCGGGTGGGTAAATGGGGATTTTCTTGAAGCTCTAGTAGAACATTCAATTTAACATCTTGTTGCACTGGTGGACGACCCGTTCTAGGGCGATCTCTCGTATGACCCACTTCTAAAAACTTTTGTTCTATTTTGCTAACGGTGGACTGTGTAATTGGTTCTCTGTTTGGATATTTGTTGTTAAATAAACGGCAAACTTCTACTTGTGTGCGAGCTCTGTCCCCGTAACCGATCATCATCAAAATTTCGATTCTTTCCCTTTCACTCAAACGACGGACCATTTTTAAATAAAATGAATTATGATGGAATAATGATTAATCAACTTACTTAATGATATTATTCAACTGATTAAAACACAAACTTGCGAGAAAAAACTTCAAAATTGTGACAACTGTCAAAACTGTTGTTTTTCCTGCGCTTTCTTGATAAATGATTAGCATTTGGTCATCGCTTGTATAATTCATTCTTAAAACTTTGCAACCGAATATCTCGAACACTTTAATGTTAAAGGTACTATGTTTTTGACATATTCGCACTCACAAAAATGTGCTCTATCGAAATCCGTGAAAAAAAATATGGGTTGTCATTTAAAAAAATTGTCGATGACGTCATAGCTCAAAAACGAACAAAACAAAAAAAAATCGATGGCTGAAAAAAGTGACATTTTATAAAATAAAGTTGACGTGTCCGAGGATTTCCTGTGAAAATCCTTCAATAACGATTAATTGAATTTATTCCAAACTTTACGAGCTCACTGTATGTAATAGACATCATTATATAGTTGGTTTTCAATTTCTAGTCATATAACACTTAATTTTTGTTCTATCTACGTATATGCTTACTGGATGCTATTATTGTGATATCTAGATAGATAAGTATACCTACTGTAGGAGTAGATAACAGAAAAATGAAACCAAACTGGTCTAAAATTTCACAAATTTCATAATAGGTTTATTATTAGGTAAATGTTTTTTAATTTTATTATTACTATTATTATTGGTTTTTATTTCATTTCACAACCTCTCATCATTTTCATCATATGAGACATTTATAAATTGTGACTAAAATAATCATCAAAATCACTTCATATCATGTAACCAATCAGTTTCATTTATAACAAAATTTGGACACAAAATGTACCGTCAAGATCCGGATTATTAATCTTATTATTAAACTTATATATTAATCTTATTATTAAACTAATATCTATTTCCTTTGACAAAATGCAGTCCTCATATTTTGCATACTCACTTACTTCTAGCGCCCTGTCTAACAGTGATAATAAAAATAATTGATGTAATAAACAAATTTACATTAACCATAAACCTTCATTGTTTACATAAAACATAAAACAAAACATGTTTTCTTATTTTACATATGAAAACCATTATGCTTAGACCCTATAGTGCTTTCGTTTCACATGCAAACTAATGGAATGCGGTGCTCAGTTCAATTTGCTATAAATTTAACAGTCTTACCTATACTAATAATAAGTAACCTAACTACGTTCTATCCGGGCAAGGGGCGCAAGGACCTCCCCGTGGTCCTTGTTGAGCAGTAGCAATTGAATTTCTTTCTTTTATTTTAAATTGTTATTAACTAAATTAAGAACTAAATTGTACACGAAGCATGCAACATTTTTTCAATATATTTTAAATACATTCAAAACTAAATATTTTTTGGCTTACAGTTTTGCACATATATGAATATGACATAATAAGACATCTTTTGAAGACACTGTGCAGTAAAGCCAGTAAATCGCCGGCTTGTTTATGCAGGTGTCTTCTAAGTGAGCGAGAAGAGAAATGGGATTTATATGAGTTGAAGAGGGATGGCGACCGATATGGTAAGCCGCGGACTGGAGACTCTAGTTCTATTCACAAGAAATTGTGGCTGTATGCAATTTTACACTAAATATCCTTTTGTATTGCATAGTGATGTGATTTACCGCTTCTGAAGTAATTGGTACGGGTTTTCTTTGTAAAATGCCGCACAATTCTTTGCTCTAGTCTGTATATCAAACGAAAACATTATAGAAAATTCTTATATCTTAAGATTTGCTTAATAGAGTGGCAGATCACATCACTCGCACCACTAATTTAATTATTGTATTGAATAATAACATTAATTACATGCACCTTATAGTGTATATTGCCAAACTTTTCAATTAATTAAAACCAACCGATGTGATCAATCTTAGTATAACCATCTGTTGGGGCCATATATCATGCACACAAGTGTTAGAATATGATCGCAAAGATGCAACGCGTGATACGGTAATACTTTATTTAGTTTGGCACAGTTTAAATACGGATAAATTTAATATGCAAAGGGGGTGTTATCCATGCTAACTACACTTGTCGCCAGAGCTAGATAATAGAATAGGGCGTGACGTGTTAATTATGCGCCGATAACGCGATTTGCATAATTTCAGAGATGTTTTGCATAATTTTATGTAGGCATGATAAATATGTCGGGGGTACATAGCTTAATCACATGAAAAGGGACCTAGTTTATATTTTAAGAAGACAATGGGTAAGATGAATATAAAAAGTTTCACAAACATTTCTGTTGAATTTTGCTGTTTTGGCAATTGTCTTGTTTGTGTTTGTTGTTTTTTGCAAAATTTTATCTGTTTTTCATTCAGCAGGAAATTTTCCCTTAAAATATTTTTTCGGGGTTGACTTACTTGACATTTTTCAGGGATTTTATTAAAATATTTATTAAAAACCTCGCTAATGGATCAATGGACAATTAATAGTTCTGGTAGCTACTTCAAGTTGCTCGATATTAGACTTATTATTGCCACTAGTTCAATTACTTACAATATTCCTTGCAATTTTGGTTTTATTTCTGGATCTTGCATCTTGTTCATATATCATTATTATATTTAATTTTTGCGTATTGTAGTATACTTTTTTATTTTTTATAATAGTTTTTATCCCATTCTTTGCCATTTATTTACTTTTAAAATAAAGGTCTTTCAATTTTTTGGAAGATATAGATATATATACCTTTGGAAACCCAATGCTTTTTTTACTGGCATCGTCTGTTTCGTTTTCTTAATGAAAAACTTAACTAATAATGGTACATTATATTTAAGAATATTTCATATTGCAAGTCAGGATCATCTTCACGGAAAACTTCTATTCAACCATCATTACTTAAACGGTTTTCAATATTCTGTATGTTCTGTTTTTTTGATGTTTGATGATACAAATTTGTTTTCTGTAAATATACTTAATATTTGCATGGTATATGGTCGCTTAAGGCTTAAGGAGACTACTTTACTTTCGTATTCAAAATTGTCATCCATAGATATGAAAATATATATTTATATTAATTCAAATTATATTAATTTCCAATTATATTATTAATTACAATATATTGCCTTGTACATATTTTGTAATATCTATATGTTTTAGTATATATATCTCTATAGTATATTCTTATGATATAAATTTAATTTGATACGAAAATATTCCATTCTATAATACTTTCGGTGTTCACTGTATACGTATACTTGTATATAACTTCGTGCAAAATGAGAATAATGTATTAAGGAATTGATATATCTGGAAGTTTTTGTCTCTACCGGATACATTTTAATTCGCGTGAAATCATTGTAATTGGAACGAATTAAGTAGACAATTTAAATTTTAATGTAAAAGCAATTGCCACTATATAGATTACCGTTGGAACATTTTTGTTTCCTAAATAAAATAAAAGTATCAAATCGAAAATTATAATGAGGGTGAAATGTCAGAGTTATTCACTTTTATATGCAAGATGGATAAATATTTAACGCACTCTCCGTTGCATTGCAGATGTTTTAGATGAAACATATGATATATGATCAAATTATGTTTTTGATGAAACCTTACCTACAATTCCATCCCGTTTCCTTATTCATCAGTCGATACATGATCGCATGTGACACATGACTCACATAAGCCTTCTCGATCAGGTGTGGTCGTCCTACTCTCCATTGCTTCCACAGGATTGCATCCTAGTCGCGTCGGTGACTTGATGCGAGTAGCGATCATTGTTTCACGCTCAGCTGCGTTCGATTATTAGGGAGTAAACAGTGACTTGTAACGTATAATTACGAAACTAAAACCTGCAAGCTTGTTTCGTTTCGTTCCGTTCCGTATGGTTTTCAATTACCTCTGGATCGTTATTGATTTTAAATTGCTGTAGCCATGCATAATGGCAAAAAATTCCAGCGAGAAATTTAAATAAGATTTTTTTTTGTGACGGTCAAAAAACGAACAAAGCGGGTGGATATTGAAATAGAATAGAGTTGGATATCTGAGGAGGCACAAAAACGTCCCTGGTTTATTGTTAAGGTGATGCATTTAAAGCATTTTGGTTTCGCATATTACACGCTACTTTTTTCCTTATAAAACTGACTCAAATAGTGTAAAGAACTTGGCTTACGTGAGTCCTTCAAAATCTCTACACAAATTCAGCAGAAACAACATTAAAATGATTTGCATAAAACATGAAGCCAAGGCATTAAGTGTTATCGCAAAAATTGTTCAGACAGTTTTTCCTACGAATCACCATTCTTGAGATATCGCGATTTCAAACGTCGAAAATACTTATATGTACCCATACGCGATCTGTAAACGTTCAATATACCTAAGTGTAAACATGTGACATGTGAATGTATTAGTTTGTGTGACTTACACACTAAAATGCGTACAAATGATGATGAAGTCCTCATAATTGAAAGAACAATAGAATAATTCGTTGAAATAGTATTTCGTTGAAAGAAATACTGACTGTCCAAACTCCAATAATTGATGAATAGAAAGATGGCTTTTATCCACACGACATCCATACAAATTGAATTCGCTTTCGTCTTGCTATGTAACACTGCTGGCTAATAGGTTGGAATTCAGATGCTGACATTAATTGTTCGAAAATTAGCTTAGACCATACTTACTTTGGTGAGCTTATGTATCCTGGAATCTATTTTTTATGGGCGCCCCTTCATTATTGAAATGAAGAATTTCGATTTATAAAATATAAAATTTAGTTAATTTGAAATTTATTGGCTTGGTCAGTCACTGTATATTCTAGAGCAATGAAACATCTGTCCCAAGGGGAGTTCAAAACAGACTTGCGTTAAGTGGTGAACTTAAAATATTGTTTATCTGATTGAAAATATCTGTGGAAAAATCTTATTAATTTGCTTGGAAGAAAATATTGTATCCAATTTTAAAGTGATAATGATATCTATTATAAAATCATGGGAGTATATTCGTGTTTTAAATAACACTTGCAACTAAAACTTCTTAAAAATTACCTGAACTAAATAACTTAGAAACTATAAATTTACATGGGATATCAAGAATCCTGGGCGAACAAATGAGAAATATTGTGCAAATTTGCAACGGGAAAAGATTTCAATAAAGCATGTGGATTATTACCTTAGTCTCATTATGTTAATCCTTTAAAACCTTTGAGGTCACTGACACTTTCGAACTAACAAACACCACTACACTTGTTGAACTGTTGCGATGTGATTCGGCATCTCGTACTTCTCGTCCAACTCCTACAGTCTCGTTCTGGATGCAAAACAGCTGATGAATAATAACATCAATGGGAAAGCAATTACGTCTTCGAATTATCCGAGAATTTCTCTGGAACTCTGGTACTTTGTATTATCTGAGCTTTTCTTGATGATGATGCTTTTCAACCCGTACACACTTGTGTACGATGAAAAATATTTAAAATATTACTAGCAATAGTTTGTATTTACGGCTGGTTAATTTTTAACTTGAGTTACACATTTCTTGTTTTAAAATACAAAATTTATAACAATTTTTAAGAGATTTTTAAGTAAAAAATTACGTCGCTACCTTTTGGTGCCGTCGATGGTGGTAGCGTCGCCTCTTAGTTGTTGTTTGTAGGCAAAGACGTCTGTTTATTTAAAACAATGCACTGCTTCCTGGTTACTACCCCTACTTTTAACATAACACATTTTAATCTACCAATCACATGACTTCATAATTTATATTTTTAATAATTCCACAACAGACATTACTCAAATTTTATCACCACATATTTTCAATCCGTACACATGTTTATCTATTTCATACGTCTGATGTACTTCCTTGATGTACCTCCATTATGAACCACCTCCCTGACTGTCTGAAATACATTTTTCTTCGAGGCTATAAAAGCGTTATGATCTCGTTAACTACTTTTTTGGGTGTTTGCATGGCATAATATTACTGAATTTAGACTTACTTATATATATATATATATATATATATATATTACTATATATATATATATATATATATATATATATATATATATATATATATATATATATATATATATATATATATATATATATATATATATATATATATATATATATATATATATATATATATATATATATATATATATATATATATATATATATATATATATATATATATATATATATATATATATAAATTATATATAAATTACAATCACAATATATATAAATTACAATCACAGTAGTTCAAACTAAATAATAGAATATTATTCAGAATCATTTAAATAGGTACCTAAATTATAGATAGTTTTACACTTAAGAAATGTTGAACAAGGTAGAAATTGTATGCATACAATGCATACAATTGCAATTGTATGTAAATAAGGGTAATGTTCAATAATTATTAATATTTATGTAGAAGTAATAGAAATGAATATTTTGGTGAATTATAAATCAAGAGGGAAAATGTCAGAGAGAAAAGAAATGTCAAAATAAATTAGAAAGGAGAATAGACGTCTATCCCAAAAATTGGAAAAAATATAATAAAAAAGGAATTGTTTGAAAGAGAACAAACTAGATATATATATAAGACACAAAGTATAGCAGTATGGCTCCGGAGGAATACACAAACTAGAAGAATCAACTTAGGAATTGATGAAATTAATATTTTCACAGATGGAAAGGACAATAAACTAGGTACAGTAAACAGTGAATAAAGGTAAAATTCAAGTGTTATGAATTGGATATTTATCTACCTCAAAAGTAAAATCACAGCAAGAACTGTATCAAGCAGTATATTCCGGACGAATATATAGAGTCGAAGAGATAAGTGACATTGAAGTAAGTGCATACATTGATTTTCTCTGCAATAAAAAAAACCTTAAAACTATTAATTAAAAGACATATGAATATGATTAAACGAGTGCCACATAAAGCACCACATTTTGCTTTACTAACAGCTGATTTATTGTGTTGTTAAGTATACCCAAAAGAGGGTGACATCAATATGTGTTGAGTGGTGACACACATTGTCATGCACAAGAACTGTATACTAGATATAATTTAGCATAATTGTTAGTTATATTAAAATTGATAAGAGGGCGCAAGCGTAATATATAGAAATTAAATAGATGTTTTTATATTTAAGTTAGAATCGTGATAGGTAGAATTTTTAAAATATTTCTCATTGAAATGTTTATTTGAAATATACTTACCCTGAATTTAATATATTTCAAAAATAAAAAACTGTAAAAATTTAATAATTATATTAAATTATTGAACATACTTAATCATATATGTAATTCATCAACCAAGAACTACATTTTTTAAGTATTATTAATAAAACATAAATATTCTTCAAAATTTAAAATAACAATATCTATCGCTATTATTTACTTTGAACCTACAGGAATCCCTAAAATTATCAAAAATAATAACAAATGTCAATTTGATAAAAATTAAATAAATAGGCAAGAACATATCATGACAATATATATATATATATATATATATATATATATATATATATATATATATATATATATATATATATATATATATATATATATATATATATATATATATATATATATATGTATATATACATATATCACGTTCACTTTACATGTCACATGTCTGATAGAGTTTTCATGCTCCGTGTTAATTTGGCCTGGGCATGGATTCTACGCTCACTCGTGTGTTTATCTGTGGCATACGGCCTGATTGTTTTCGACTATACTTTCTTGGGAATTAAGTTGTGATTATGGTAATGAATTTTGGACGATTTTCTTTAAGGCATATTTAGTGGAGTAAAGTGGAGTTCGGAACGAAATGTTCCGTTTTTTTAACGGCGTGGAATCAGGTGACACCATATATATTCTTGTTGTGTATGTCATTAGCATGCAAAATGGCTATTTACGACTTTTTTGGTCGGTACCAAACTTTATTATTGATAATAAAGTCGAAAATTTTAAAATCTAGGAAAACTTTTTTTTTGTATGTATAATACTCAATATTTCGAAAACTACTGGAAATATCGACTTGATTTTTTTTATTGTAAAACTAACGCCTTAGTGCTTTTACTGACACATTTTTACTAACAAAAAAATGATAAATTTGGTTGCAGGACAAATCAGAATGTGCCGCTTATGTTTCTTGTACTGAAATTTTCAGTATTCGACAAAAAAAATCATTTCAGATTTTTTTGTGTATATTCAATGAACAAAATGTAGCTAATATTTTGAAAAAGATTTAAAAAAATCATATCTCTCCTAAATGGCACAGTTTCTGATATATTCACTTTTATTTAAATGTGCGACGCGGTTAGTCATCTGATGTTAGTCATCTATGCTTGAATGACTATATTGCACTCTATACTACTTATTAGTCAATGTTTTGTCTAATACATGGTAGTGTATCGAGTTACTGTTAACCTAAAAAGAAAAACTACATTTTAAAATGAATTATATAAATATATAAAATTACAGATAAAAAAAATTAATTATTTAATTCGTGACGAGCGTGTTCTACAATAAAAGGGTTACTATCAATTATATTTGCGGCTGAGAATAATTTTTTTAAAGATGTATGAAATGGTAATTACAAAATGGTAATTACAAAAAGAGAATCGTATAGGAGCGGGACGAGCGAACAACACGAACCGAATAACCATTGTTTTTGACAGTTATTTATAAGCCTAATACTTCAATCAATTATCGAATTTAATATATTTGGTTCCAGAAAAGTCGTTACCAAAATTTTGGGAGTTTTTGAATTACAGATAATAAACAAGAGCTGTTAGTATTCATTACAAAAATTATAAGTATTACAAAATGGTACAAAATATCTAAATGATAACGAATTGAATTTGTTGTTTTGAAAGTTGCTTTTATAAGTCAAAATGAGGAATTAAACTGATTAAGAAATCTGTATGCTTTAAACTCGAACCAAGATGAGGCAGATACTCGAATAATACTACATACTTTGGCTGAGTGCATACAAAGTAAGAACATTTTAGCAAAATCAGTAGACACCGATATTCTTCTTTTACTAATACATTTCAAATATTTGGAAATATATTTAAAATAAATTTCCAAGCATTTGGAAAAATCAATGTGCTGCACGAATTTGTTGACTATGCATTGTTTAACTGTCTATGACACAAATAGTTCAATTTATAAGATTGGTAAGAAAACAGCATTTCATGTTTTATCAAAGAACATTAACGATATAATAGAATTATCACATCTTCGAAGAACCGAGGAGCGTCTTTATAGTTGAAATTTACTCCACTAGTTTAAGATATTTAAGGTTTGGAACAAAATACATGGACCAATAAAAGGGTACAGTTATTTTGTCTTCTTCCAACATCTGCTTCTGCTTTTCAACAAGTATCGTGTGTACTATCGAATCAAGTTTAAGTGTGGCTAAGCAATGAACTGGGTCCAGAAAACTGAGGTTTGAAATTAATAGATAGCTATAGATATCTTATGATAGATATATAGCTTATGATTTTACAATTTTCTCTATTATACACACACACCCCCTCACTGCAATTGAATTAGACACCTTAGCAGCAACATTAAATAAACCCATCAGTGTCGAAGCCATATAATTTCAGGATTAGTTTAACTCATAACAGCTGAGCGCTTCACCAGCAGAATGGATGTGACGCCTTTTGAAAATGGATTTATTTCGACTGTAATCCCGGATGTTTTCCTCAGGGTTATTAGTTCCTTTCATAGAAGGTTAAGACATGTTTTTAAACATATGTGCCCTTACAATAACCCATGGCGTAGATGTGTAATTATGCGATTATGAATAACATAGAGGCAGAGGCAGGAGACATGCATGCGTACCTAAGTTAGGTACCTGTTTGTTATTAAGTTCTGTTTAATTTTCCGTATAATATATTACCTTTGAGTATTCTCAGAAATTACTTATAAGGCTTCAGGAATTGTTAAGTAATAAATAATATACGTAATTTTCCAGGCAAGTAAATTAAATCGAAAATGTTTCATGCAAATATTGAGTAACAACAAACCTCAACTTTTTTTGAAAAATGACGCTAATTGTACATAAATTGTAGTAAATCCATTTTTGGAAACAAATAAGTGAAATTACTCATAATAGTAACATTGGGATAAATGAACTTATAACAAATTCTTGCCGAGGCCAAGAGATTGTGTCGTATTAGATTCGGATCTAAAATTTGAAAAATATGTCGATAATCTTTTAAAATGGACATATCTCACACTCAAAGAAATCTACGGTAGTAGGGTGACCTTTACGTTGAGTCCATTGTCCATTAGGTTGAATAAAAAGAGCATGGAAACACAGTTTTTATATATATATATATATATATATATATATATATATATATATATATATATATATATATATATATGTAGTATATAATAGCGATTCTTACTGCCTAAACATGTAGATTTGTAAAGATGTTAACGTAGGTAAATGTAAAGTAAATTTTAAATAACGTTAATATTTCAGGCGTTTGGCAGCGTAGGGAGTTTCCTCTTCTTCATCGTCTAGCAGTGTGTCCATAAACCTTCCTTCTTTGCGCGCTCCTTCTACTTCCAGGTCCAGAATATCCAGGATGAACTGGACATTCTGGACCTGGATCTGGCGAATTTTCGCATGTATACCCCGAGCAGTTCTTGCAAAGGGTCAAGCACCGATTTCTTGAACTGGACATTCTGGACCTGGATCTGGCGAATTTTCGCATGTATACCCCGAGCAGTTCTTGCAAAGGGTCAAGCACCGATTTCTTGCATTTACAAAGGACGATGTTCAATATGTTATGCTAGGGCTGGCTGCATTGCGTCTCGTCAGCGACCACCTCCAAACTGATGGTACGATGTCGTTAAGTAGCCATAAGCCATATCTGGACCTCGAAGTATGTCCGAAAAACAAGGAGGGTAGCCGCGTCTTTGGTAGGTGGCAGTCTGGGCAATTGTAATTTGGGTTTGGCCACCAACTTAGTGAAAAGTTGGTATCGGAGGTTAGGGAGGTTTTTTTCTAGTTTTTTCGTCTCTCCCCAAAATTCCACAGGGTTTTGTTGGATAAATTGGGTATAGCACCCACAAAAAAATATCCCAAAGTTCGGAATGTTTCTAAGGTACTCCCCCGATTTGACCCTATGACGACTGGACTAAATGGCATTCCTTCCCCTTTGAAAATGTAGTCACTAATAATATTTAAGACATCTTATAAGCAGATACCAGCCGGTACCTGCTTAAAAACCAATAAAATTGCTTAAATCCAATATAGAGAAAAGTTCATTATAAATACGTATTTTACTTTAGTTTACGTATTTTACTTTGGTTGAGTGGAAGACCAGGTAGGTTATCAGTGTTTTATCACTCGATAAACTGAACTTCGCCTTTTGTTTTTCAGTATGTGATCTATGTAAATTAATATAATGTAAATAATTTTATGAAAACAATAAAGCCGTTTATTATAGGTAATTATTTTGGCCAGGGGGCACTGACCAGAGTGCCCCCTGGCGAGCCGCGTTACTCTATAACCACTTGCCACGTCCGCGGGGTAAGTGGTCATTGAGGCCGTGCCTTTTATTATTATTTGTTTTAATTTTATTATTGTGCAGTATCTAACATATTCCTAGCATAGTCCGTAAAAAATGAGTAATAAAAAAGATAACCGCAGATCGAACGTGACCTGAAATAAACCCAAACATACTACGTGAAATATAAATGTCTGCGGTATTCAGTATATTAAATAATAATAATTTCCCTGCTCAAACTACATTTGTGGTCGAGTAGTAATTTCGAATAATAAAGCATCTCCTCACGCTGTAGAAAGTTTACAAAAAATCCGATAAAATGTATTATGGCTCGGCTCGTAAAACAACAATAAAATAAGATCTTCACGAGTGATTTGTTTTAGACAAAGGATGTTCACTCAAGCGTTGATTATTTTTCCATTCAGAAATTATTTGGTATTACTGAAATATGACTACTAATTCAATATACAGTGTGAATAACTTAATTTAATCGTACCTTGACTACTTTATGTAGGGACATATTAGGTATTAAATGAAGTTCTTCTAGTTAAGATCTTAAATGGTTGTTCTATCATTAAACTAGCGAAATATTATAAATGTGAAACATTCTCTAGGATACTTTCGCATATTTGGGTATATTGAATGTAAAACACAAAATCTGCAGCCAGAATTTGTGAATCTCAAATAGATTAAATATTTACCAATTAGGATTAGGTTGGGATAAGCATCATGGTTATTATAACGTTAGGATTATTATATTATAAAGTTATTATTAACGTTAGGAGATGACATTTTATTGACTTATGAATGATATATAAAGGCATCAAAAATACCGAATAATAATTTGCGATTTTTATTCTTAATATAGTAGATCTATTCATCTTAATATAGTAGAATCGGTTCAGAACTGAACGATATATTATTATTGATATATGTATATATATATATATATATATATATATATATATATATATATATATATATATATATATATATATATATATATACATATATACATATATACATATATACATATATATATATATATATATATATATATATATATATATATATATATATATATATATATATATATATATATATATATATATATATATATATATATATATATATATATATATATATATATATATATTGAGAAAGTTTGCACAGTTTGCAAAGTGTGCAAACATTCAATAGCCCCACGTTCTGGGCGACTATTGTAAATATTTACAATGTGTGAAATGAAAAAGCGCTACTGTTTTGGGCGACAATTGTAATTTATAAGAATTTATCTACCTTCAAAAGCCTCACTGTTGTGGAAATAACCCCTTAGAGATGTTGTTGGTTGTAAGCGACAAATTATCAAATATAATAAGATTAAAGGAAAAATTATGAATGTTTAAAATATTTAAAGTATTGTTTTAAGGATTTGATAATTTGATATCGTAGTTAAATTGGTGATTTGTTTGATTAGAATGTTTTTTTAGAGCTGTAATATTAGCTGAATATTTGTGACCTTTTAAACGTTCTTCAAGAAGTTGCATTGTTTGACCAATGTAGACTTCACATGGAATTTCTTACAATGTGGTTTTTTCGTTGATTTTTGTCTCTTAATGTTGTGTAACGGAATTTTAAGTTTGTATTTTTGTGTGCTGTGTGATCATATTTTCTTTGAAATGTATGAAATATTTTCTGATAGTTGTGGTATATATGGTAAGGCAATATATGTTTTATGAGTATTAGTTGCATCGATTAGTGGTGGTTGAGAATTGTATTTGTGAATTCTATTTTTGAAAATTTTGTTGATTAGAGAAAAAGGATAGTTATTATTTGTTAAAACATTTTTTGCTTTTTATATGCATTCTTTTCTAAAAATGGCAGACGTTAGTTTTATTGATCTGTCTACAATGCCAATTAATACAGTTTTTTGTGGTTGTAAGGGTTTTTTGAGTTGATATTGGTGATTGTATTCCATTTTGTTAATATTTCAGTTTTGTTATTTATAACAGTATTATTATTTTTAAGTAAGTCTAAGAAATTTATCTTCTTTTCTGATTCGTTTTCAATTGTGTAAATTGTATTTTTGGATGGTAACTATTAAAATTTAGAATCGAATTTGTATGTTCAGTTGGAAACGCAGTTATGTAATCATCAAAATAATGTTTGAAAAATTGTATTTTATTGTTTAATGTTGGAATTATGGTTTTTCCTAAATCTTCTAGTACTAATTCTGCGATTGTACTGGATATTGGTGAACCCATTGCACAGCCATACGTTTGTTTGTAATATGTATTAGGTACTGCATTGAAAAAATGTGCAATTTAATGTGAGTTCTAAGGTATATAAAAATTCTTCTATTGGCAAAGTCCAAATCACACTATAGTCAAAAACCAACTGATGATGCACCTCATTTCATTCACCCCTCCTAGAATCACACATAAAAGAAACAAAGAAGGTGAAATTGTTTAAATAATTGCATTATTTAGAAAGACACACAGATGAAGATTTAAAAAACAAATTACTTTAAATAAAAAGGTATGGCAGGCTACTACTTACATACAGCCTGTATGTTGTATCTTATATATTAAATTGAATGTCGATTGTCATCATTTTAGCGGCATGCTACACTACAAACATAAACGAAATTAAACTACAAAGTACTAAAATTAAACTTGGAGCATTTGGCGCAAAGACAAATTTGTGCGTTTCTTATGTACATACATAGGTACCTATTAATAAAGTGATTGTGCATAGTATTAGTATATATTTCATTATAACGAAGTAATTGAATTTGTCAAAAAAATATTCCATTCACTATATGTGGCAATAGATAGTGATTATTAGTTTTTCGAGAGAATTAAATATAATAATTATTGAGGGAAGTAAAAACTGGCATAACTTAGACAGAAAGGCAAGTGTACTGAAATGGATACTGACAAAAATTAAAAGAATAATAAAGTGTCATTTAAATAGTAAATTAAGTAATCGGTTTCAATGTAAACGAAACAAAAAATACAGCGACAGCTAACCCAATAACAATTTTACAATTTTCTACATTATTTTACAATTTTGGGTTCCTAATTCTCGGTGACGTTGGGATCATTTTGAAATATTTCTCGTCATATGATTTTAAAAACTTTTACTCGAAACTGTAGGTATATTGTTTAATAATTCAATTCGGTGTAAATCAAGTTATTGAAGTTCGGCTTTGTTTGTTGAAGATCGACTATAGAAAGGTTTAGAATTCGTAATTTCTAGGCTGAAGATGCTATTTCAGAAACGTACTTTATTACTTTTAAAAGCCTTTATGTCCCTGAGGGTTTGGATAATAGAGGACAGATCGATGTCGTCTATACGGACTTCCAAAAAGCATTTGATCAGATTGACCATAACATACTCTTTTTGAAACTAGAAAGTATTAGTTTTTCTGAAGCATTGATTAATTTATTCACCCCCTATTTAAGCAATAGACACTTTATGGTCAGATATCAAAATTTCAATTCAATATCATTTTCTTCAACTTCAGGAGTTCCACAAGGTTCCAATCTGGGCCCCATATTGTTCTTATTCTTCATTAATGATCTTCCTGAAGTCAATACTTGTGAGCATTTGTTATTTGCCGATGATTTTAAACTCTACTCTGAAATTAAATATTCTACAGATTCCATCCATCTTCAAGACTGCATTAACAGTATGTCTTCATAGTGTGAGACAAATCATCTTAAACTAAATATAACTAAATGTAACGTAATGATTTATACTCGCAAAACTAGGTACATATTATACTAACTATTATACTTCATTGGGAATAACATCATCAGCCGAGTTGATGTATTCAAAGATCTGGGTATTTATTTTGACAGCAAACTCACTTCTGTTGAACATATAAACCATATTGTTTCTAGTGCCTTTAAATATTATGGCTTCATTTACCGCAATTGCCGGGACTTAGGTATTTACTTGCGAGATTTAATTTTGACTCTTTAAAAACCAGACGCAATATCATGCTAATTAGATTCTTATCTGATTGCCTTGATTGCCCTGATCTTTTAAATAAAATGAGTTTTCTGATACCTCGCCTAAATTCTAGACAGCAAACTTTATTTTACTGTTGCTCCTAGATCAAATATTTTAAGAAAGTCCCCAATATCTCTGATGTGTGAACTGTTCAATCGTATCGCTTCTGATTGTGATATTCACTGTGATAATTTGAAGAGTATATGTAATTGGGTAGCTCGGTTAGCTTAAGTATTAGGCACTTGTTTGATTTGTTGTAGTAAATTATATTTTGTTTGTTTCTTTTATTTTGCCATATATTCATATTATGTATATGCATATTTAGTTTGGGTAATAGGTATTACGTCTTATGTATTGTATTGCCGTTTTGTATTATTTTACTTCTACTTATATCGTTATATTTTAATTATTACTTGTATTGCTTTTATTCCTGTAATTGGGTTTTTTTCCTGTTGGAATAAATAAATATTATTATTATTATATAGGTACGTCAAAATTTGATAAACAAACCTCATTGCCATCGCTGCGCTGGCCGTAAAGTCAGTACCTACCTAGCGGCAAAGACACTGCAAAATATTTATTTCACACATAAATAATCTCGTGATCCCCTGGTATATCAAAAACCAGTAATCCGTTATTTATTAAAAAAGTGCCAGACAAGAATCTATTTAGCGGCAATGATACATCAATTTTACCCAAAATAAAAAATGATCGATTGGCAACGCGCACTCGATTATCAAAGGATTATCACGTGTCTTAATGAGTTTGCTACCCTTCTGTGAAAGGGATTTTTGTCATGTTAAACGCCGGCGAGCGTGCACACGCCTACCACCACGTGTGAGTAAAAAAAATGCATGTAGATAACAAAAAACAACGATAACAAATCTTGGCTTCCTATCGAGAATTATTATAGATAAACCACACAAACGGTCCAAATCAAGGCCTTCCAAATACTAATAATAGCTGCCGCTGTTAATCCCAAAAATGGGTAGAATTCGGCAAATTAGTCTAAAAGCACCAAATTTGGCAGGAACATTTTTAAGGTCAATCTAAGGGATTTGACCCGGAGGGCAAGCCCAATTTTTGATTATGAGTCAAGATGGCGGCTATTTTTCAAAATGGCGGTTTATAATCTAGTCAATCTTCTTTTGATCGGTTTCAAACGATCTATAGTAGGTATTTGATCTGTTTTATAAAATATATTTTCTTTAGTACGAACACACAGTGGCGGATACAAAGGGGGGGGGCGGTGGGGGCGATCGCCTCCTCTGTTTTGTTCAGCAAGTCCAGGCAAACATAGGACAATGCGCCGCATTCCATAAATCCATAATAGATGAACTGTTTAGGTTTAGATCTCGCTCGATCAGAGGCCAGTTAAGATTGCACGAGTTGTACGGTGGTCGGCTTGCCCCACTCCAAATTTTGAAGGCGAATTCAATTTATCGTTCCTCTACGTTTGTTCTTCTCAGTCGCGAGTTCGCAACTGACCTCGTTTTTGTTTTAGCTTTGTGAGTGTACAGACACGCGACTTAGCCAACACGTTGTATTTTCATGTTTAGATGATGAATAGGAAAATCCAAGATTTTTTCTCTACTGGTCAATAAGTCAGATAAACCATATATAATGTTTCGATTTATTTTATAATAATTTTATGATAATAGATCATATCCCCACACATAAAAAATTAAAGAAAATAATCACTTTGAGATTTGTTTATTGGATATTATGTTAGAAGAAATAGACCTTTTACATATAAATATTGTCAGTGGCGGGCAATTTTTTCGAAGGGATTTTTTAAACTTTTTATGTGAGGGACGATCTCGGGAACGAAGGTTTATAACGGAATATATGATTTTTAAGCATTATGGAGATAAGGGACAACACATTGGGAAAAACCTCTCTAGGAGGACAAGTAATAGTGGATTGGTCAAGGTGTTGTATATGTCAGTGTAACAATCAAGAAAAACTGATTTGCCCTGCACGTAACCCGATCGAGAAATCGCGCAATAGTGGCTACGAAAATTTTTCAAAAAGTGTCAAAACTTTAATTCCGTCTTCGTACGTCCTGCCATCTCGCATGCCTATTAACATTTTTGGTGATGGGGAGAGTATTTTAGATGCTTTAATTAAGAATGAAGCCAAGTGGCATAAATCCTGCATTAGACAATTTTTAGAGCCGAGACTAACTGCACTTATTAAAAAATTAGATATAGATCCTACATCTGAAAAAGCCGAGGAAACAACTAAAGGCAGCGGCAATAGAAACACGCGTTCTAAAGTAACATTTGCGGCTCCGCAAAATCTCCAAAGTGGATCAGCTTCGAAAGCACCTGTTCTGCACTGAAAATAAGCCTCTACACCTAATTCCTCCTAGCTCTGCAGCACTGTTACAACATTGCCTTCGTACTGCATATCAAGCTGGCCAAATTTGGGGCAGATCATTGGATATGTTACAGTGTGAGCCACCGGCACCGATTTCTTGGGGTTGGGTGCAGCACAATGAAGTCTGGGAACCAGTTTGGTCAACACTTTCATCTATATGGGCAGCATGCAGGGAGCTGGAAAAGTGCGGCTGTAAATCAGGCTGTGATTCGCAACGTTGCTCATGCCGGCGCGCAGGACTCATTTGTACATTACAGTGCAAGTGCAAGGATACATGTGTTAATAAGTGGTGAGTAGTCCAACATAAATATTCTAATGATTCATTAACCGACTTACTTCTTTTCAGTGCATATGAACAAGATTTGCTGGACTAAACTCATAGGAATAGAAATTTCTATATTAGACTTACACTTTTAACCACCCTGTACAAATTTATCAAATAAATTAACATTGCACTAAAAATAGAGTTGTTTTAATGCATTGTGCTCCAAAAAATGTGTCGAAATCGACATGTTCGGCGCTAAAAACTGTTGATAACTAACAATTGCGAATTGTTAATCGGCCATTTTGAAAAAAGGCGCCATTTTGAGTCAGACTCAAAAAATGGCTTTGCCCTCCGGGTCAAAATTCTTATAATGACCTAAAATATGTGTGTGCCAAATTTCATGCTTTTAGACTAATTTGCCGAATGGTTGGATTAACCGCGGCAACTATAAGTAAAATTACATTAAAACAAATACTACTAAGTACATTAAAATATACTTAGTGCTCTGTGAATTTTAAAAGTATACAAGAAATATCTATATCTAATTAGCTACAAAGCTTCACACATAAAAATTAATTGTCTTCGTAAATATTTCTTCTTCTTATATAGTATTTTATATTTGAATAATGATAATTTGAAAACATTGAAACATTGACAATTTAAGATGAAGAATCTGAAACGTATTATAATAATTATATATTCCTCGTCTATACATTATTAAAAAGAAAACATAGTTTTACATAATCATAAGCTTTGTTGTAACGAGAACTAAATATTTTTTATAAAATTTCTGCAATAATTAGCGTAATGTAATTAGGTATACACGCATTGCAAAACTTGAGTTCCTTTAACTAAGAATTGTAATACCAAACAGCAACCGTATGGAGTTATTAAGTAAATAATATAACACGAGTAATTTCACGTGAAGCAATATTTCTATTCATTCAAAAATTATTTTCTAGGCCCAAGAATAGCATTCTTGGGCTAACGGGCTGTTCGACTTTGTTAGTTTCATTTATGCACTTCTACCGCCACTGACTAGTGAGTACCAGTAACACCTAGTACTGAATTACTGTATGTAGTTTTTTTGGCTAGTTTATGTTGATTTATTTATTCAAAATGGACAGATATTTTGCTTCTGGTGAAAAAAATTAAAAAGGCCCCTATTTGGGCCTTTTTCAAAAGAGTATTTTATTTATGACATATTTGACATAGGCAAAAATGACAGTTTTGCCTATGTCAAATATGTCATAAATAATACACTTTTTTGAAAAAGGACCAGAAAAGGGACCGAAACGTCAAGTAATATAATCAATAATCTGACTTGAAGATACTTACTTTATAATGCTTATATTCTTGAAGATGCGTTGTTGAATGGGCGCCAGTTCACAATAAACTATTATTTTTGAAATTTATATGTATGTAGATCAATTTTATATATAAACAAAATGAAAAACACTTAATTTTCATGTTTATGAATTTAAATTAGAGCATGTAGATACTTTACCTCAAACGGAGTTGTTCAAAATAGGCTTATTTATTCGAATTGGTATTATATACTTTTAAGATTTTAATGCAAGCTCATGAAGATTTATATTTATTAATAAAGCTATTTTAACTTTCCAAAGATTGTATGTGAATTGTATGTATATAAGTTAATCTATTTAAAAACAACCTTACAAGCGGGTGAATTGTGGATCACCCTGTACTGCAGCCAAAGCATCATTACATACCCGATAGAGATTATTGTCATTCCATTCTGATAATTATACGCTATTAAATATTAATAATAATGTAGAAAATACGATATTTTTACGTAATTTTTATTGCTTACAGCCGTAAACAAAACACATGTCGAACAAGTACTTTTTCAACTTATAGCTACTAAAATTGAATGTCGTAAGAGCCAATCATATTTCCAATATTTTAATAGACATCTTAACTTATTTACCAGTACCTACGTGTTTATTACATTTACGCAACGCATATTACATACATATATGTTGCTTTATACTTTTTACTAACATCCTAATTGAAATGAAATATCATAAAATGAAAAACATAAAAAAATCAAATGAAATATCATAAACTAAAATAATTACAGTAAGGTATATTGTAAATTAGTTAGACCTATAAAAAAGTAATTGAATTATTTGAGCCAATACCTATATCATATCCAAAGTAATAGTTAATAACCTAGGTAACTTATGTATTGTGTATCTCAATGATTTACAGCTTCGCCTGACTCGTATAATTTGTAAAACGAAATAATTCCATTAAAGAATTGGTAGGTACGTTTCTACGAAAATGTTTATATCAATGACATTTCAATAAGTGTCAAATGCCAAAAATACGGTTACATGAAAGCAAAAATTTTAAATATTTTTCAATTTCCAAAAACGCACTTGCCTTTATTCATCAGGAAACACCATACTCAAACTCATCTCATGAAAGTATCAGTTTGCCATTTATTCCCATCACATCACTATAAATGTTAATATGTTCGTCACAGATTATCACACTAAAACAACACAACACTAAATTATTATACAGATATAAACTAAAGCCACCAACGCCTTTGAAGATAAGACAAACACAGATGATTATAATAATCTGACATAGGACACTGCTCTCAAAAAATATAACTATGTTTTTACGAAGATTTCTTTGGATTTTTTTTATATATGCGATAACGTGCCTCGAAGCCTAATTATATAATTGTATAATTAGTGGTCGTTACCTAACCGGACAACAACTCCATATTATCTGTTTATGAAATTGAAATATTTCTCTGCAATTTTCTGGAAAACGGTCACTCGGTGAGACATTTACAAATAACACTTTTGAGGCGTAGAAAGGATAGATAAAGTGATATCCTCATTAAAAACGCAGATGTGTACCTATTATAGTGCTTTCGTTTGATATGCAAACTAATGGAATGCGGTGCTCAGTGGCGCGCTCAATTATCCTTATATAGGAAATAAATTAAAAAAACAATGTCAATAACTCAATTTATGTAATTTATAATATGTAATTTATAATGATATGTAATTTGTAATATATCAAAAACAAATTGCAAATAGATGCAAACTGCAAGTGTATTTTTTTAATTTTTTTCCGAGAGAACGTTTCTGTTGCGTATCTGACGATCTGTTGGTATCACCTGAAAGACATCTATAGGGTGGTGGTGTACGCATATAGGTATAATTTCGCGCGTTGCATTAACAGATATTTTTTGTTATTGTCTCAGTGGCAGTTGTAGGTGTTCGATGAGTTATTGTGTCCTTGACAGTATTAGGTAGATGTTTACAACGCGACATCGAACGGGTAAGAAAACAGGCGATTACCATGAAGACATGAATTCCACCGTTTTCGACGATTGGTGTAAAGAAATTCTGGAGATATTACAAATTGGATTTTTTATAGTGATGGATAATGCTTCTTATAATTCTCGTAGAAGAGAACAGCTGCCCATAACTGCATGGCGGAGAGGGCAAATTATAGACTGGCTGGAAGAAAGAAACATTGAACACGATGATTCACTACTTAAAGCTGAATTGTTGACACTGGCAAGGTAATATTTTCCAGCTTTCAAGAAGTATGTAGTGGATGAAATGGCCAAAATAAGAGTAATGGAGGTAATTCCATTACCTCCATATCACTGCGAACTGCACCCAATTGAGCTTATTAGGGCGCAAATAAATGGGAAAGTTGCTAGAGAAAATACAACATTTAAGCTAGCTGATGTAAAAAAACTTCTCAATGGTGCAATTAAAGAAGTAAATGCGGCCAATTGGACAAAATGTATAGACCATGTGAAGAAGGTGGAATCAATAATGCAGGATCTCGATATTATGATGGATACTCCGGATACTCCCATTAAACCAATCATAATAAATGTAAATGAAGGCAGTAGTGAAAGTGACTTATTATCAGATAGTGAATCGTGATATGAATTTCTGATGTGAGTTTGTTTGAAGAGAGCTACTAATAAATGACAGTGAAAAATACCAATGTGTGTTATTATTTGCACATATAGGCAAATAATAACATATCCCGCAAATTGGTGAGTTAATTTGTTATAAATTTTACTGATAGTCTTACCTATACTGATAATAAGTAACCTAACCACGTTCTATTATCCGGGCAAGGGGCGCTCTTACCTACCCGTGGTCCTTGCTGGACAGTAGCAATTTAATTTCGTTCTTTTATTTTAAATTGTTATCGGCTAAATTGAGCACTAAGTTGTACACGCAGCATGCAAATTTTTTTCAATATATTTTAAATACATTCAAAACTAAATAATTTTTTGGCTTAAAAGTTTTGCACATATATGAATATAATATAATTAGACATTTTTTGAAGTCACTTCACGTTGGTCGCGCATGATGATACGCCACTGAGCAGTAAAGCCAGTAAATCGCCGGCTTGTTCATGCAGGTGTCTTCTGTTATCTAGAAGGGAAATGGGATTTATATGAGGTGCAGAGGGATAGCGACCGATATGTAAGCCGCGGACTGGAGACCCTAGTTCTATTCACAAGAAATTGTGGCGGTATATAATTTTACACGTAAGGTAAATCACATCACTGCAAAAGGATATTTCTTTTGCATAGTGATGTGATTTACCGCTTCTGTAGTAATTGGTACGGGTTTTCTTTGTAAAATGCCGCACAATTTTTTGCTCTAGTTTGTATATCAAACGAAAACACTATACTAGGACACAAAAATATATAGTTTTAAACGTATGTAAAGTGTCATAATAGTCTAAGAGCCAGAACCGAAAAATTTGTCTGAATTTACTAAAACTGGTTTTTCGGTATTTACCGGGGTAATAAAATGAATAAAGCTGAAAATTGGTATATACATGGGCGCCGGCAAGGGGGGGCAGGGGGGTAATAAGGCTGAAAATTGGTATATACATGGGCGCCGGCAAGGGGGGGAGGGCACCTGCCCCCCCTGGATTTGGTGAAATTAAATTTTCATATTACTTGTCAACAAAAAATTTATTGTAGATTAGTAATCACCGAGGTAATCACATTATGGTTATTATGGTTTGATCAATGGAAACTACGTGATTTTAAATTCGACAAGCCTATAATTGACTTATTAGATGAATGCGACTTCTATCCCACAATAAGGAAAGCTTTAAGTATTTTTCTTTCACTGCCACCAACAACAACAACAACGGTTGGACGTTCGTTCGGTACCTTGTGAAGGGTCAAAACGTGGTTACGATCCACTATGTCGGAAGAGTGCACTGTGGGCTTATGTATGTTAAGCGTTCACAGAGCAAAAGTGAACAAAAATCGTGAAGGTTTTATTGAAAAAGTGGTCGACAAACGGACCGTCGTAGACTTGTATTTTTGTTTAAAAAGTGAACATTTTATTATTTGTGTTTTATATGTATAACAAAATATTTTTATATGTATCTGTAACTTAAATGAAACATTATAATAATAAAAAGAAACGTATTTCAAAATAATATTTCAAATTTGATCCATCATGAGTGTTCATCAATTTACATAATTTTCCAAATGTATTTTTAGTTAGATAGCTATTTACACCACCTTTTTCCATCGTAGATCGTGTTTAAAAAAAATAATATTGTTATCGAGATTATTATTATTTTAAAAAGGTATAATCAATTTCAAATTTTTTCTTGTGAAAGTCTATATGCTTGTATAAATCAATTTTTCAATAAAATTCTGAAGTGCCAGGAAACCGCGTGACCATGAAAAATTAAAAAATTTTCCGAAACTTTTTTCTAAATTCACCCTGGCTGCCCCCCCTGATTTTGATTCTGGCGGCGCCCATGGGTATATATCTTCCATAATATATATCAAAAAAAGTTATGTAGTTCAGTGACTTGTATATCAGAACAGAGCTGGTCATCAGTCAGTCCGAATAGATGTATGATGACATTTTAGAATGATTTTGACATTGGCAGCGCTGGTTGAATGTGTAATTGTAGCTAGTTGTGATCAAATTGGTCGGTATGGTCGGCTATTTTCAATAGGTTTGGGTTTGGGGAATGTGCTTCAGCAATCTTCCACTGTATTGGCACGCATCGGAGTCGTTTACTCGGACATGACGTCCTTGACAAGCGTTGTTGAGATATATACGGCTCATAAAAAATTATGTGAGACTGCCATTTAAAAAATATAAAAATTAAACTAAGTAGTTTCATTATCAAAACCGGGTTTTAATACTGTCGTTTAATATATAATAAATTTAAGTACATATATACTTACAGGTTACAGGCTCTAGAGCTTCAGGAAAAAATTCTTTTGAATAAATCAGCCAAGACAAATCACTAGTTTTCAAGTTCATAGCTTTGCTGGTAAAGGGCGCAATGTACAGACCAAAACGAGTTGAATTTTTCACAGAAATGTTTCCCATTCAGGTATTTTAAATAGCACAAATATGGATAGTCAGTTTCATTGCGCATAAGTTTTGCTTTAACATTTTGTTCCATCTCTCGACGGAAAGGGTGGGGGAAGCCCCACCTAACATCTGATCTGAACAATGATTTTTTTTCAGGATTGGCTCATTAAAACCATAGTGGAAATACCTCGTTGGAAAGGTCTTTTCAGGCTTTAGCTCGTGGTGAATGGGAATGTCAGTGACCCCAATTTGGAAACCGATAGATGGCAGTTATTTCAAAATAATATCGTTACATTATTCTCAAAAAATTTATATGCCATGGTGCATAAATGAATTCATCACAAAAATAATAATGCATATGGCATACATTATTGAAATTTGTAACTAGAGTGTTGATTAAACTTTTTATAGCTTACTTTGAGGATCATAAAAGTAGCTACATTTTGAAGATAAAGGGGGTTCGATATTTTTTTTGGTATCAAGTTATTCGCAAATTAGTGGGCAAAAAATAAATAATGAACTGAGGAACATGACGCTGAAAAGAAATTTAATTATGAAAACAAAATGCGTTTATAAAATAACCTACGTAAAACCATGCAAATGTGTGAGCCTACATAACAATATTGAAAATTTTAGAAAAACAATAACAAGCAGATATAGATATTGATATTATGCCTTCACACTTTTCTAGGAGAGTTGAGTACGTAATTTTTTGGATGAAAGGAAGTCTAGCTATACTTAGCATATAATTAGTATTAGTAGCTATTAGTACCTATTTAAGCTATCGATTTAATTTCTTGCCAGGTTCGCTATGACACTCTTAGCTGAACTTCAAAATTTCAGTTATTGCATACTTGTATTATTCCTACGCCATAAAAAGTACAGCCAATAGGTACGTATTGTATAATTTGAACAAAAAAAAATCTATATCTATAAGAATAAAAGCTTTTGAATAAATAATAATTCGGGATAAGCATATATATCCTTAGTCAAATTATGCCTGCTCGCATATAAAATGTTTGCATTTGTACTTATAACAATTATACGGCGCAACCCTTGCTATTACGAGGCTCAAAGGGTATAATTCAACCCCCGTTAAGCAAACATCCTAATCTTGTCCGTGTTGCTATATTTCACGGCATTAAAATTATCTCGATCTACATCATGATTATGCATGGATGTACATGTAAATCGATCACAAATTTCTATAGGCTCCTAATATTTTACTTTTCTCAGAATATTTTAATGATTACACAAAAAATATTTATAAATTCTGAATCAAAAATAACAAATAATTGAACAAAGCTAGACAACTTAATAATTGCTTTAGGGTCTGTTCTCGGAACTTGCATTCATTGAAATCACTGACAACTAAGATGGACGCCTAAGTAGACCTTGTAATTTGCAATATTTCTTACAAATATAGCAAATTACAAGGTCTGCCATTGACTAATTCTAAATAAAGCAATCAAGAAATCTGTCAACAATTTTTCCCGGAGAATTCTTAGGAGACGACTATGGCGAGTAAGTAGACACTGTTCTGTGAGTTGAATTCATAGCTTATTGAAACAAAAGAGGAAGTCAATTTTCAGAATTTGCATTAGCTTCTGCTGGCATTGACACTTCTGACAGCTAATGTTAAACTGACGATGGACATAAAATGGCGGTTATAGTTTGTAACAGACATATATGAGATTGAAAAAATGCCGCATCGTCAAAGGGAAACCCTATGTCTTTGATGAGCGGCGCGAGCCGCCTTTGATCTCGTCAAAGCGTAGCCGCATCCTTTGACGATGCGGCATTTTTTCATTCTCATATGTCTGTTACAGACAATACAGTAGTTATGAACAATTAATTAAAAAAAGGGGGTTTCGTTTTTTGAAAATATCTCAAAATCTATTGCAGATTTCGGAAATCGAAATAAAGACCCTTAAAGAGCAGGAAAGATCCTAAAAAGAGGTGAAAATAGGGCTAAAAACGTTGATGTGACTTACGCGCGCGCCCACCGAATCGGACACTTGAACAATAACAATTATTTATATTAAAACACATTAAATATGAATATTATGAAATAAAAACCACATTCAAAATTCACATACCTTTTGGATGGATGAGTAAACGGTAATCCATTGGAAAAAAATTCCGGTAATTTTTTTATTAGATATGCTTTTGTTAATTAACTTATTTTCTCGTGTTTTAAATTTACATAAAAACCCGGATAATGGTCAAACTAAAAACCTTAGTTTTTCACTTCTTGGAGCCATTTTTTTAAGGCTTTAGAAAAGATCTCCGTTGGAAAAATTTAAAAAATCTGTTTCTCTACTTTGTTATTAACAATCAAAAAATTGAAAGACATTGAAATACAAAAATACTTAACATTATATAAAAATTATATAAAAAATAAAGAAAAATTTGTTAACATAACATACGACACACATTGTTTTTATCATAGCATTGAAGAAAAATTATAATAAAAAATTTTTCTCTAGTTTTTATATAATTTTAAGCATTTTTGTATTGCTGTGTCACTTTCTATTTTTTTGATTGTTAATAACAAAGTGCCAAAATTTTTGAATGGGGATCTTTTCTAAAGCATTTCGAGAATAGCTCCAAGAAGTGAAAAAAAATTAAGATTTTCAGTTTGACAATTATCAGGGTTTCATATTAAAACTTCAGAAATTAAGTTAATTAACAAAAGCAGATATAATAAAAAAAACATTTTGTGAAATTTTGTTTTCCAATAGATTATCGTTTATTCAAGTATCCTAAAGGTATGTGAATTTGTTTATTTCTTAATATTCATATTTAATGGGATCAAATAATTTTAATTCGCTGAGTGTCCGAATCGGTCGGCGCGCGCGATTCGTAATTAAAATTATAAATACTGATGGTACAGTCCCGGGAGGTGGGACGTTTTCTAGCTTTCCTGCTCTTTAAGGATCTTTTTTTCAATTTCCGATATCTGCAACAGTTTTTGAGATATTTGCAAAAAACGAACCCCCTCCCTTTTTTACTAAATTGTTTATAACTTGTAATTTTAACCGGCCCCACTGCAAATTTTTCATAAAGTTTCTAGATGTCATTCCGAATCGAATGAGCCATTAATCATAATTTTCAACAAAGGCTAAAAGAAATTCATCAAAATGGCACTTGCTGACTAGACTAAGTAGTTTGCACTTGGGTACAACGGCTGAGCGTGAACATATTAGATAGTATGTTTTGGTGTTCTGAAAGATAAGACCATAATCTTAAAGAGTTTTCTTTGTTTAGCCTCCATTGGATTCGACTAGTTGAATCTCATCAGTTTTTATCGTTTGCATTGGTCCTATGCCATCTTGATATTTTACTTTTTTTCTCCTATTTAGTCTGGCGTTTACAAAGGAAGCCATAAATAAAAAGTAATTCCAAGTAGTATTTCAATACTTAAATAGTACTCGTATGTCTACCATTAAAAACACTCAAAAGTCACAATTTATATTTTGCAACAGTAGGTATATTTTACAGAGATGGCCTCCATTAGCCACAATGTCCAACGAACACACTGTTAGAGAAACATACTGTGCATCAGACACACTCGGCAACTATCACATTGTGCAACGAACACACTCTGTAAATAGCACACTGTGCATTGAACATAACGTCCGACGCGTAAAGAACAATAAATTTAATATAGAGAATCTGAAGCTATACATTTCAGTTTAATAAACATGTCTAGAATTATATACAAACAAGATATAGAAATATTATGTAGAGTGATACCTACTCCTAATGCCTACCTAATAATGATTGTTTGCACGCATTTTATTTATATCTATAAGTAGGTAATTGAAGAAGAAATAAATGATTTAATTCTGAATGTGACTTACCTAAATGTAGGTACTTACCTATGTTTATTTTGAAAATTCTGTCCTAAAAATAAAAATATGCGTGATGCGTTCTAAATGTTCTAATAGCAGGTAGGTAGGTAGGGTAGGTAGGTACCTATACATACTATAGGTAGGTACCTACCTACGTGCAGCTTGCAGCTTGTGGTTCGAGGCAGGTTATTGGGATACAGCAGAATTTCACTCATTAAGTTAAGACAGGACTCTTTCGAACGCTTTCTGTGCAATTGTATCCTCGGTAAAAATCATTTTGGCAGGTTACTTGCACACAACTAACAGAAGAAAGATAAACGACATACCTACCGTCATTGTAGGGAGTTGCATTATTTCCAAGAGGCTGCAGTTTTTGAACGAATTCAACTGCAGTTTTTACATAATGATAGCTAAATGTATGGCGCAGGACATGATGTATGGCGCAGGACATGATGTATGGCGCAGAAAAATACACGTTTCACAATCTGCACGTTTCTGCTTTGAACTTGCATATTGAACACTGAACAATTGATTTTTCACTACACTTTAACCGAAAAAAAGCGGGGCGAAATTACTTTGTTTATGTCTCAATGGTACAATGGCGAGAAAATAATTTACTCTAGCTTCGCTGCCACGTTTCTCTAAACACGACTATATCTATAGGAGGCTATGAAGGAACAATGTTTATATTTTTGAGTTAAGCTAACTAAGCCTTAAACATCTAACGGCGCTTAGCATTAGCAGTAGCGCTTCAAGAACCCTCTTACAGTTCCATATATTTTTTAAAATGTATTCGACACAGTTCAATTGTTGGTAAATTTGCTTGTATTGTATTATTCACATATAAGCTTATGAAACCATATAAATATTTAAATAAACTGTATTTTCCACATGTTTTTGTGTATGTAATACAGCCATTTTTTCCCCTGCTTCCCTGAACTACTGTGGTATTTCGTGTTTTTATTGAAAGAATAAAGTAATTTTAATATTTAATTTAATTTTAGGTTATTTTTCTCAATAAATATTGTGACCTATAAAACAGGAGTTAAGGATAAACAGTTTTTTATTGGTATCCGTACCCCATTTTGCCTTTTTGAAAGTACGCCTCAGCGTCTTAAGGCCCAACTTTTAAAAACTCGCGTTTTAAAGTTACCATGGCAACGTCAACAACCCGAGAAATGTGTGTAGTCTAAATGTCAACTTTTTGATTATTGATCTGACAGGAGTACATTGTAACGTCAAAAAAATATACCTTGATTGTGGGTAGCATAGACGTATTAATACAAGAGACAGAATTGTTTACGTTTTTGGCCGATCCAAGATCGTTCCATCCTTATCGTCCGTCTTTTTCTGCCAAACGGCACGTTTGCCAGGCTTAGGTACTGTGAAATTTACTTGAAGTCTTTGAATACCGTAAGAGATGTTCAAATAATTTGACAATTTCAACGAATCTGATTCATTTTAAGACTAAAATGTTATTTAAAACAGCTTCTTGGCAAAAGTAATCTATTGTATTGCCTTATTGCGTTAATAATATATGGTGAAAACCATAGACAACCGAAAATGTACTGTGCCTTGAGATATAAATCTCAACGCCGGCAACGTCGTTTGATGAATTTTACTCGAGTTTTACTACAATGAATGGAAAGAAATTTGCTAGGTTGCCGCAACGCTACCTCTTGTACTTTTGTTTTCTTAAGTGTATTCTACGAATCTTTGTATTTATTGCGATTCAGGTGAACAATAAGTGTGTAACTATGGTGCATTCTTGTATAGTTTGTAAAAGGGTGGATCATTTAAGTCCGGAAAATGTTACTTTTCATCGGTAAGTAATGTAAGTATTTTTAAGGTTACCTACAAGTTTTAATGGCTTGGCTTGGCCAGGGGCGGCGTTGAAACTAAAAATGAACTTTTTATATTGCTGCTGCAATAATTATTTCATTAATTTTTATTCTGTAATTTATATGGTACATAATCAATGTGCGTTTTTAAAAATTATTTTTATTCGGGTGATGCAAAATACCTTCATCTCCATCTATGTATGTTGATAAACTACTGAATGACCACCATATTCAACTGGTCAAGTTGGTATTATTATGAAACAAAAAAAAATAGAAAACAATAGGTGAAATAGAATAAGAAGTTTGAATACAAAGCTCATATTATTTAGGAATTAATAGATTCAATAATTATAGTAGGTTTGATTAACAAAGTTTGATTTACTGTGTTGTTTGTATATAGGACATGAAGTTTGTAAATTTTAGAAACTTGTGTTTTTTTTTAAAGAACTATCTTTAATATGTTCAGTCTATAGAATTTGAAAAAAATATTGCTTTTATTTTATTATTTATATTTATAGTAGTTCATGTTGACTTTAGTATGATATACATTTATGAATTTTGTAAATCCCAAAAGTATGTTGAGATTTTATTTGTTATAGTATTTTCTTATGTTATTGTAATGAAAAATCTAGACGTTTTTCCATTCTTAATTTAAATACAGCACTCATATTATTAGGATTGTTGCATTTATAATAGGTCGAATAATAGCTTTACTTTATAATAACTTCATTTGCATGTATGATTAAAATTCTTAAATATATGATGTCATTTTATTATATGACAAATGTAAGCAATTGTGACACAAATGTTGTGTTCCCCTCCCCCTAAACACCATGTTCACATTCCAGAAGAAGGTGATGATACATGCTTATGTCACTATATATGCTACAATACAGAAAATTATGAGATTTCAGAGAATGAAGACAGCGACATTGAAAATGAACAATGTGAATTTGACGATGAAAAAATTTAAAACGAGGAGGAAGAGAAAGAATAAATAGACAGACCTTATGAGTTGTTTCAACAAACACGCACGGAAAATTTTTACTAAGTGGTCAGACACCTATTAAAGTGTCTTTTTTATAGAATTTAAATTATTTACAATGTATCCAATAACTAATATTAAACCGTCCACTAACTAACAAATACGTCCAATAACTGTACTTTTTGCATTAAAACTATAAATAAATTTCTTATGTAACTATGCAGTCTACCCTAACTCATTCATTAAAGATAAGTAGACACGCCACTGGATGAGCTTTGATCACACGAAGCGGCGTTGCCGAACGGATACCTGCCTCCATCTTCTCCCTCGCACTCATTGCAGTTTTTAGAACAATAATAGATCGGCTCTTCCAGCGTTTTATGAATGAATCGTTGGGTCTCCCCGTATTAATATGTCTATGGTAGGTAGGTATTTTGGGGGACAGCTGTTTCAGAAAATAGTTAGTAGCAGTGAATGTGCGCTTTTCCCGTTGTCACTATCAAAACACAAAAGAATGGTCCACTTCGGACCACTTCGCGCAAAATATAGCCGAAAATGCGCCGGGAGTCCGATGGCTATTCGGCGAGTGTGCTCGATAATCGGTATGTTAGATTAACAGTGTGTTCAATGAACATTGTGTTCATTGGGGCGATCCCTATTTTACAAAACTTTAAATTCAGCATAAAATGGTGTAGTCGTAAGCAAAAAAAGTCTTGTAACGTATTTTTTCTAAAATCTAGTTGTGTACATCTAACTTAATTTTTTGTGACATTAGGTTAGTTCTCAAATATTGTTCAAATAGACAGATTTAAATTAGAAAAAAATAATTGTCCAATTTTTTTTGTTCACGACACAGTGGTCAATAGGGGGGACAAAAAACTGTAATATTCTAAATGAACGCAAAACAATCGTTATAACACCATAAAAATAATAAAATAATATATGAAAATACCTTTTCGTTGAAATAAAAATTTAGTTTTATTAAGAATGGGAAAAAATATAAAACTATTTCTGCAAATTCTGCAAACTATTTCTTGCAAATCTACGAAAAATTATGTAAGATAGATTTTATATATATCTTCTAAAGTTGCAACTTGTTGCAAATGAATGATACATGCATCTTTTATAAAAAATTTAAGCAATGGGCACGAGTGGAATTTTGCGGCACTATTTTTTTGGCAAACAGTGCTAAAAATATTTAAAAAACGTTAAATGGGTATGCGCCTGGCATACCCTTTCGCTCAGCCCAACTACGACGGTGTCGATGACGATGTCACACCCGATGCTAAATGGATTGGCGGTTCCCAATAGCAGATCAAACCTTAGGGTCTCTATTGGTATTAATGACACAACAGAATTGCTTGTTATTATTTATTATTTTTGCATATATATATAATATATATATATATATATATATATATATATATATATATATATATATATATATATATATATATAAACATTATTACAGTAGTAGTATACTTTACAAGTTAAATATACAATATTACATAATATCAACTAAAAATCGAATGGAGAGAGATAATGTAGATAAAATAAAACACAAATTAAAATCATTTGATGGCACAAACACAATTTGATAAAATAGGCAAGAAGGGAAAAATCAGTTGATAAAATATTTTTGGTCTTACCATAACCGTACAAACTTTTCCTAAAATTGTGTAAAATTTCTTAGTAATAATCAGTAATATAACTATTAATAAATACTTAACTAAATTAACTATTATAGTAAGTAGTTCAGCCGTATTAGTATTAATTATTATATGTTATAACTTTAGCCCAATACAAAATTACTTGTTCTTTGTTTTATCATAATGGACGGACTCACAAGTCTTAATATACGCGTTAGTGTCAGAAAATATGCTACTTTTAGAAATGATACGTGAACTTAATGTCAGTTAAAGCTATTTTACAAGACAATTTATTATTACGCGGCTTTGCTACATAGTAGTACAAATACATGTGTGTAGTTGCAAAGGCCATATCAGAGAAACTAATTGGAATTTCCAAATAGGATCTTATCTTATTTATGCAGAGCCAAGAAGTTAAATAGCACTTGGTAGCCCCTCAAAATTAACTGTTTTGAACAGTGTAGAAAAATAAATTCCAATACTCAATATTATTAAATTGAATATAATTAATAAAGCATCTAAACAATTAATATTTTATATTCATTATACCTTCAAACACAAAATCTTACTTTTGACACAGCAAAAAGTGAAATCCTTACGCAACTTGCAATAGTGTTTGTAACACCAAAAGCTAAATGCCAATGTTAAAACTTACATTTATCACAATCTATTAGTCGTAGTTTTAGTTAGTTGCATCAGAATTGGCAAACAAATGATTTAGCATTGGCCCATACGCACTAATATAAAAATCACGCTAAAAAAGCACTACTAAACTCAGCACTTATTTTGGAATAACATCACAATTGTTAACATTAAGAACATCCCCCGAAGTACACAGACATTACACTGAAAATCATATTGAATGGTCCTCAAACTCAGAAGCTTCTGATACAAGAACGGAAAAACAACCCTTCCGCAGATTAAATTCCTATAATAGGCCGCCTTTGTGCCTTGACCGATTCTGAGGAAGAAGACGATGCAAAGATGACCAAATAACCGAAAGAAGGAACCACAGCCTCGAAGAAAACACTTTTAAAATTAATTAGAGCATGCGTATTACTGGGAATGTTCTTTTTTTATACAAAGGAAAATAACCTACTTAAATCTGAGACCTTTAGAAGCAGTCTGGTGGTTCTCAGCGCTTTATACAATAAGAACTCATTTATGAATAGCATTTAAAATGATATGCGTCACGTTATCATTTTAAATTTCTTCATAATTCTCTATAGATATTCCGCCATCCCCATCTACTTTAATTGTACAATTTCTATAACAACGTTTAGCGTCCATATTAGTATTATAATTAGTCTAAAGATATAGATTGGTACACAGTTCATTGAGTCAAGATCGCAATAAACGGTACCTTAGGTTTTGCCAAGGTTAGGAATTATCGTCGTTTGGGCAGGTTGA
>CAXKVY010004411.1:0-25469 GCA_964058915.1 Tetropium fuscum
GGTAAAATAGAATAATATTCTAGCAATATTATTTATTGAAAAAGAAGTCACATTATATAAATATTACACAACGTGTAATAGTAATATGTATTAAAGGCCTCTTAAATGTATTCCATATTATTAAGAATTAGTGGAGAAATGTTTTCTTTATCTGAAATTCCAACTCGGTTAATTAAAAGTAATGTCATCGGCTATATATCATACATGCCCATACAGAGGCTTGAAGAAAACAATGTGGCCAATGAAACAGCTGTTCAATGCAACGATAACTAATGACATCTGCACAAAAATCTATTCTTATAGCAATGAATATATTTTTTAACACACATATAATATACAAGAGTAATAAATAATGTCACAGTTTGAGTTGTCCATTTTTTTTATTTTGTAAATACGTCGCTTTCATGGGCTAAACATGTGTTTATTTTTTTAGTAAACATAAAATAAGAGGCATAAAATTCGATTCATCTAAAATTTTGCACAAATTAATTTACAAATACTTTCCTATAGCCAGCCATTCGATTATATCCTAACTATAGCTCCGATTAACATTTTTTTTAGTGTAGGTTTTCTCGCGAGGAATCATGTGCTACTAAATTTCTTTTTAATTTTAGACATATACAAGGTGTAACAACATTTACATTGAATGTTTGTATATAGTTTGCACCAATTACACTAGGAGAATGGGATCACAATCAGGACAGAAATATGTACAACCCACAGCACGATAATTTTTAAGCCTTAAGAATATGAACAAACGGGGATTATACTTCAGTTAGTGAGCGGAATACTTTGCAATGTGTACGTGGTGTCCCAACTGTGAAAAGAGAGCAACAAAATATTTTTTTTTAATGCCAAAGAGACCTAGTAATGGCCCACTGCTTACAATACTTTACAGAACAATGCAATATGTCTCGATTTTTTTTTGTAATATTACAACTTTTTGTAAAAAACGTTATTAACAACATTACATAATGACTAAATCCTTTTTTAGGCGTAGTTACCTTATGCAACCACTAGACATCAAAGGGTTAAAAGACTTATATTACTGTTATTTGAAATACAACGGTCACGCAGTGTCACATATGGCGGAGAGGGAAACCTATATCTGCCATCAGAGTAACTGAAGCAAAAGACCGCCTTAGGTTGGCCAGAAGAAAAGTTTTGGAATTGGTATGGGTATCAGGATATAGTCGGGTCCTAGGGCTCGAAACCGACTTAACGGGTCACTGCAGGCTTAAAAGACATTAGGTGTGGAGCGATACCCCATCTGTTCAACCCTTCCCACTTCTTGGCAGAATGTGCAGCTTTCGGCAGACTAAGACATGACCTCTGGGGGGGCGGAGAATGGACCGGCATTCTGACCTACATCAGAAGGTCGGGAATATGCGGCGAGGGAATAGGGGACGAATCAAGATGGAGACGACAAGAGTAGGCAAAAGGGGCCCGTTTGTGACCAACTTACCAGGCCTTCGCCATCCCAACAACTACTTAGGAAAATACAGCATAACTTCAATCATCCAAAGGAGAATCTCAAGGAATTATCTTCAAATGATAAGCTATAATAAATTTAACACAATCCTTTATAGTGGAGTGGATCTGGAGAGAAATATGGGGCGTAAACAGACAACTCAAATTTATTTTTTTCCCAATCTATCAAAGCGGGTCCTCCCATCATTTTAGTATAGTTTGTGCAGACAGAGTTAAGCGGGGGAGAGAAGAACAATCAATTAAAAGCATGGGAAAATTGTTTTTAATGCATATCTCGGCGGCTTTAACTTTTTTAACTACGAAAAAAAGTTGACGTAAAAAATGAAGTGTACGGCAAAACACACACGCTCATTTAAAGCTGAGCGAATGATTATCGGAATCCGATAATAAGTGCGCAAGATATCGCAAGTCGTAATTGCGAAAATAGGAAAAATCAAATTTGCTTTCCATCGAAGGGGAGTGAAGTTAGAGGCTCAATTTTTTTTGTCGAAGAGCTATTACGAATTAAATACAAGGCCGCGCAGGTTGGGTGTGGTGGGATAATTAGGAGGCGGGGAAGACGATTTTTTTTAAAATGCCCATAACTTCTCTGAATAATAACCGATCTTCAAAAATCAAATGGCTTTTTCTTCATTTCTTCATACACTATGCGATGGCAGTAGCGAATATTTTTTGGTTGCAAACAAACGCTTAGTGCGCAAAAAAACAACTCCTCTGTTTTTTCAAACGAGGGAAGGGGGTGGGGAAAATATTTTTTTACCAGTCGCCAGGTTTTTTTTCCGACCATTAATTCTAGCCTAACTAGATCAAAATCGGATGATTAGTAGGGGAGCTAGGGGACTTCAAAGTTTTTACTATGCAGCAGGATAACGAAGAGGAATGGGGGGCTCTGGCAGGGCTTAAAATCAAGGGTTCTTTTTATCTGAATATTAACCGATCTTAAAAAATCACACGGCGTTGTGTTAGATTTGTTTGTTTTAATTGACTTAAAAAAAGGAAGAAGTTTCGAAAGAAGAAGGTTTCAAATGCTATTCGTTTTTTTTATGTACGTTTATTCATTACTCTGGAACGGCTTAAGCAAATTGAATGATATTTGCTGGATACTATGGGGTCTCATCGGGGGTGGTCCCATTGAAGTTTTAACTATTTGGTACTTCCGGTTATAACGAAAGTCGGTACAAATATTTGTTATTTTAAATTAAATGTTATATATTAGTGAAATTTGAAAAAGTTGAAAGGTAAACCAAAAATATGTAACGTACCCTATACCAACGCTATACCCTCTTGTAAATTTAAAAGCCGCTGAGATATGCAGTAAAAACGAGAGAGCTGAGATATGCTTTTAATTGATCGTTCTCCCCTCCCCCCTTGACTTCGTCTGCACAAACCATGCCAAAATGATGGGGGGACACGAGTTTATTGATTGGAGAGAAAAATATTTGAATTTGGGTTATCTAATTTCGAAAATCAGATCCATTCCACTATTACGTAAACGTCATTGGCCAGTGGTAATGGCACAGCTTCGGTAAGCTGTGGTAATGGTAAACTTTCTTAACTCGTCATCTTTTTCGACAGCTCAACCCTGAACGAGGCTACCTAGCATGCTAATATTACACGATCCTAAGATCATTTTATGAGGAAAAGTCAATACGAACATTTTTTTGTCAGGGTGTTATATTTTCTTTTTCAAATCATTAGAATATAATATATTAGAAATGACTCAATTTTGATATGTGCTAATAGGGTATTAAATCACATATTTTAGTTGCATGATATTTTTACAAATGAAGTTTTTATCAAAATTTTTCCATGTGGATATTTTGTTTTGGATTAGCCTGATTAACATTTAATTAATTAACATTGGATTAACATTTAAATGCAAATTGAAACTAATTAATAGTAACATTGATAATGATAAGTTTGTTGGGGCAATAAAATAATTATTCAAACTAAAATATGTGGTTTATTATCTATTAACACATACCCAAAGTGAAAATAATATATAACAGTACTTACTTACTTCCCGAGATATTAAAAATTAACTATCTCAAAAAATTCAGCACCCGGTAGCAAAAAAAAAATTAAGACGCTGTGAACATACATATGTTCATATAGAATTTTCCTCATAAAATGATTTAAGGAATTACACCTTGAAATATTCTTGAAATATCACGCCATTATGGAACACCCATTATAATAATAAAAATATTAGTCTAATTTCCATACCACGTTCTATTGTAAAACATTATGTTGTTTAAAACGATGTAAGCAACAGAAAGGAAAATATCTTATTTAATGGAAAATTAAGCAAAAATTGTTTTACATATAATGCATGAATGAAAAAGCACCCCTTACTATTAGTAAACAAACAAAAAGCCAGGGGTTGATTGAACTCAGATTCGGGAGACATGAATGCGGAAGGTCCGGGTTTGACCCCTCATGACCTGGGCCAACACTTTCCATGGTAACCGTCACGCAAGTCGGGAAATTCGATCGATTCCCGGCAGTGTCCCCCCTCTTAGACTACCAGCTACTATCACAGAAATACTACGATTATATCCTACTTATCTTTCATATCAAAACCATTAAGGAATGCAGATAATATTAAGAAACTTTCTTAATTATATCCTTACTGCTTTACTTGAAGGTAATTATTTAAAACTCATTCCATTTAATATTATCAATTTTATAAAAATGATAGGCATAGGTGCAGCTAATAGTTATTTTTTGATAGACGCAAGTATCAAACAAAAGTTATAAGAAACTTGATTAACATTGTAGGGCCTTATATCCAGGGTACTTTGTACAATCGGCGTCAGCTTAAAATCACCACGGTTCGAGCGCATCTCTGTCTATCGCACCCCACCACAAACATTCGCAATATTTATGTTGAAATCAGACTGCGTATTGACAGCGAGCAGAAACAATAAGAGAATTGACCCCCACTACTTTTCTTTTCTCTATGATATTGACAAATTGACATTACAATCTCTCAGAAGTGATGTATTATTATCACAATGGCATACCCAGCAGCGTAAAAGTTATCAAAACCAACCTGTTTGCGTATATACATGATATATGTTTTTGCAATTAGTCGTGTTGGATAATTAAGTCATAAATAAAAAAATGTGAAATTTCCTATAAAAAACACCCACAACTAAGCTAAATCTACATATTTATTTTTATAAATTTTCATAATACCCTTGATTTCCTTAAAAGAACATATAAATTAGCTTACATCCTAAAATTAAAATCGATTAAATAGTATACAGGGCGTTTTTGACAGTACAGTTTTTGACAGTACAGTTTTTGACGTTACATTTTAGTAACTTCAAACCACGATTTTTTTGTATTCCAAATACGACACATTTTTTCTAAAGCAAGTAATGCAAAATTGAATACTTCATTCTCGTACTCTTCCGATATACAGGGTGCTTCATATTCGATGCAATGCACGGGATCTCGGAAATAGTCAGAGAAACAAAGTAGGTTAAATTGTGGCAAAGTGGCGTAATTAAGAGAATAACAAAATAGCTTTTGAAAACCGTAAATAGCATTTCTAAAAAAACGGTTTTCGAAAATTTCGATTGTTTTTAATATTAAAAACACGAATCAAGTTAACGGAGATTTATTTGGCTCAATATGTTGGCCTCATGGATACGCAACTTTACCTTTATTTAACCGACATTGTATCTCTCTCTCCCTCTCTCGGAGAAAATTCCCGATTATGACTGATTTGTATGCGAAACGTAATCAAACCAGCCCGAGCGACACATCTTTGACCTCAGCGTGAAAAATGCTTTAAGAATATGTATTTTAGAGGAAACAGTCGTCTTTAAAGAAATTAAATTAATGATGGTTGCAAGAATACGAAATGTCAGATAAAAAATTAACTATACCATGTTAAATCCTATTAAAAGTTGCTATTAAGTGATCCTGTTTTTTATGTAACGTTGTTAATAACGACAGAAAAAATTAATTATATAACTTTATATATAAAATTATATATCATAATATATTATATATCTGTATATATACAAATTACATATAACAATAATATAACATCCATTACTATAACGTTTACTTTTCGAAAATTTATCCGGTTTCGTTCTCAAACCTTTAATTAAGCACTACTGACATACAGTCTAGTATGACAATTAGTATGAGTATCTTTTACACCACCCGTTTCCTAATTTTTTATAGTCACCATATTACATCATCATATTCAATCATCATTTTCTATTTTCTCCCATTCAGTTAAATATGCCATTTTAATTCATACTTGCTTATTAAATTTACAATTTTTAATTCAAGAGACCTGATTAATTCAAGAGAGAAATGGAATAAATTAATGGTTAGAATTATTGATCTGAGAATGTCTTACAACAGTTTTTTTTTAATTTCTTGCATACAATAGTTTTTATTCGATTATGAATAATTTCGGTTATGAATAAAAGCTGCAATTTGCTTAACTTGATTTATTTAACCATCCTCTATCTCAAAAACAGTAAACAGACAACCCTTAATAATACTTACTGTTGGCGTTGGACTAAAAAAATATAAGGTTTTAAATTTTATTAAAAATTTGAGGGGTTCAATTTTAAAATCACCTGTGGCTTAAACATAAATCCTGGAAAAAATGGTTGCTCCAATCAATGCGTTAAAAGATAGGTTGACGTGTTTCATAATTTTGCAAGAAAATATCTAAGGAAAATATGAATATTTTGCCGAACACTGTCGTCACGCATAAGTAATTTATAGATTTTAGGTGTATACAGATAATAGGAATGCAAAAATATATAGGGTGTTGTATTAAAAAAAAACCTCACTGCCGGTGCTCCGTTATAGTGAATCACCCTATCTATATCTCTGAAAATATTTTTAACATGAAATTTAATGAATTTAGTCCGAAATAGGTGCGATTTTTATTACACTATCATCCTAATACAGAAAAAGGTCATAAGGACTATATTGGACTTTAACGCACTAACGAGCAAAACTGTATTCGAGTTTTATGCATGATTTTTTCCAATACTTTGGTATTTTAATATAAAAATTAAAATGCCATTTATCGATATTATTTTGAAAATAAAGGTAAACTTTGTATTGTTACTGACAGTGACATTGACATTAACTAAGAAGGTATATAAAGTTATCAGAGTAACATGAGTAAATCGAAAAATGTCATTGCCTAAAATTATCCGCTTATTAGTTACGAGTTAACTGAATTAGTCGCTATTGTTGTATTTACCCGGGGTGCCCTGCTAACTTGATATCAAGTAGTTTTTTTCGCTAATTAGTTGCGATAAGACAAAGGCGAGAACTATTATTTTGAAAAACGAGGCTTAAAAGTCGATAGGAAATTTTTCTAGGAAAGTAGGTACTAAATTTTTACTTCCTCGGTATACACCCAGTTTTAATTTTTCTTGTTTTACGAGAAATACTTCTTTCACTTTATCGTTTCTATGACTCTATAATTTTTATCATTATATTTGTGAATATTTATTTAAATTAAGAATAAAGACAACTGTGTTCAACTACATAATGTTATACTTAACTATGACGTTATGTTGATGAAACGCAAAATAAATGAAAAATTGCACAACATTTTTAACCATTACTTTTTCCGAACATTATAATACGTTATGGTTATTGTAATATTATAAATGTACTGTATGAGTGGGAGAAGAGTAAATAAGAGTTAAATTGAATCATACGTTTTCGAGATCAAGCGATTTTGAAAAGACCAATACCATTTAAAATTACAATTTGCAAATTCAAATGATAATAAAATACAACTTCATTACGTATAGCCATTACGTATAGAAGTTTTGTATCTGTGTAGCAAATAAGGCCTACTACAACTCCGTATGTTATGGTGAATTTATATATTTCGGCTGTTTAGATACTCGTCTTGTCTGTGTACCAACGCAAGTAAAAAAACATTACTATTACTATTAAGCAGAGTAACATGAAAGTGAAAAATTATGTGACACTACAAACTATGCATACGACAAAGTGTTTTAGATTGTAAAAAAGATACAAAATCATAATGTTAATATATGACCAACATATGACCAACCATTTCACTAATGCAAAGAATAATAATCTTACTTCTTAGCTGTAGTTACACCTATTAATCAACTGAATTTGCAGTAGTGTTTATAGAAAATAAAGTAGTGTGTAGGTCAAATACGTTTTTAGGCCAAAAGGCCACAAGGCGTAATCACCACATAGTTACATTAGTGCGAAAGCTACACTCTTACCTTCCCATTGGCTGGCCATCGATATTGACCTGATTTAAGTCAGTCTCAACATGGTGGAACTCGATTTGTTACTAATCATCGTTTATGAATGGATCGGGCAGCCTATGCATGAGTGATAATTTTGATGGGTAGATAACTAAATATTCTTGATATTTCAATAGAATTAGACGTGTAATTCCATCGGTATTGCCACTTCGTGCACAATACTCGATTAAGGACAAAGTTTACGAAATATCCATATATTTCTTAAACTTTGATTAAGGATAAAAAATAGTAAAATTCAATAAAAGCATTTATAAGTTACTTATATTAAGTAAGTTAATAAGTAAAGTAAAAATAGTAAATTAAATAAATATGTAAGAAACTAAAAAGGGGAAACAAAATTTCAAAATATGGTTGGTATTAGATTGATATGATAATATAGTGATCTCTAATGATAAATATAACTGATTTAGTCTACTGGTATATCTTCTATGTACTGTAGTATCTAATTTTACTTGCACTTGCTCAGTGTCTACATATTGTTTGTCATATATATATATATATATATATATATATATATATATATATATATATATATATATATATATATATATATATATATATATATATATATATATATATGTGTGTGTGTGTGTGTGTGTGTGTGTGTTTTATTTTAATGAAAAAGTCGCGCTCGACGTTCATTGTGTTTACGCAGTCTGGACGTAGCACGCAAGTTTGGATTGTGCTGAAAGGAGAGCAGAGCATATAGTAGTGTGCTGTGGATCCAGACAGGTGGGAGTAATAGTAGGGGTATCGTAGTGTGCCGGGCAATGAACTCGTGGTCCCAATGTTGACATCTCGGTTAAGGTAACACGTCTTCGTCAGTACAAAGCGAAATACCATTCATTGTCCTTGTTTCTGCCACTATTTGTCAAAACTAAATTTACTTCCTTATGCCTTTTAAGGAAGCGTTATTTTGATAATGAAATAATCGGATGCAGTATACCTTATCACGTACCTATTTCTAATATAATTAATTACAATTGGAATAGTCAATAGTACTATTGGAATGGTCAGTAGGATATTCATTGAACGTAACGTTATTCTCCTATAGACGTTGCAACATAGATAAAAATTTGGTAAGCTGTAAGTATAAAATTCCTTAATTTTAATAATACATCTTTCTAATTAGAATCATTTTCGGATAAGGTATAGTTTGTAACATCGAAATATGAGACATAAAAGGCCGAGCAAAAAACCCTCATTATATCCATCGCTTCACACGTGCTATCGAATTTTTAACAGCGTTATCAAGTATAACCGATTTCCAGAAATTTAAGGAAAAACAAAATGATTTTATATACATCGCCCATCACATTATGACATTATCATGTAGTATAACAAAATATTGATCACACTATATACCGTTCGTCATATCATAAAACAATTGGATGGTGAATGTGATGCAGAATAAGAATGTTTCCCATTCAAATATTACTCATAATTAAAATCCTCATAATTAAAGCTACATATTTTTTTATATAGCTATGTAACTTTGCGTTAAATAAAATGTTGACATGTTATCATCAAAGTGAATCAATTAATCGGTTTCACTTAATATAAATGTCATGAGCCGCCACTGAAACTACTTTCAAAATGTCTCTGTTTTAAATGTTATCATTTCAACAACGAAATGTTGAAACAAGCTAATTTTTGGTAGAATTTTTTTGGTCAAGAATAACAAATCGTATAGCTCTGAAACTTTTCTATTATTTTAAGTTGGTCATATAGTATAACATACTCATGTTTCGTAAAATTCCATTAATAAATAGCCGCGGTACAAAAAGAGAAAAGTATCTAACACAAGGGCCAATACTCTCTTTAGCACAGCGGGGAATGTTCTTGAATAAGGAACATTCCCAATTTTTTTTATTGCATAAAAATGTTTTACACAGGTTCAATGTCGTGACGTTACAGCCTAAAATTTACAAACGACGAGCAGACCGATTCGATGATTCGGTCGCTTACGGGAGATCCCAGCAGTCCACCTTGATATCATAGTTCATTCGGCTGCTTTCCAGTGCAACGCCTACTGAACATTGTAGTCTGTGACGTTACAGCTCGTTTCGGGCCGCTTCAATTTTATCGCTGTTTAGATCATTCATACTGATCGCGCGGAATTAGAAATATTGTTTTTTGTGAAGTACACGTTTTATTACAACGTTACGCTGTTTCTTAGTATTATTTTCATATTTAAAATTTTAGTCATGTTCCCTATTGTCTTGAATTCACAGTCGAGAGGCCCGGGTTCAAAATATGTCAATACCGCACTTTTTTTCTACGTTTGTCATTTTTATATACACTTAATTTCCATATTTTGTAATATATTTTCAGATGTTCATATTCCGATACGAAATTCGCCTGTAAAATGGCTAAAAACAAGGTACTGATGAATTTCCAAAATAGCGGATTACTATTGCCATTGACACTTTGAGGTTACTTAAAATCTGTATTTCGGGGTTTCTGAGGTCGAAGATCAAAAATGTTTTGTGAAAATAAATATCTATTAAAGATTACGCCTGCAGGATGAATTTTGAGATTTAAGATTCGATCTGACAAAGAATTAGTGACTTATTTCAGATGTGAATTTTTTTAAATTTATTATTTCTGTTTGTTGCTAGAAAGCTTGAGAAAATGAGTAACTATTATTTCATTACCTAACTGAGTTAGGTAAAGATTCATTATCTAACTGAGTTCGATAATGAGTTTCATTATCTAACTTAAATGAATATCATAATAGGTTTTATCCAAGCAATTCTAGATAAAATAATTATTACATTACATATCTCTTTATGCTTTGGTTTTCTTGCTTTTATATGTTTTGTTGTATGGTTTTATTCAACATTGATTTATAAATGTCATTTAATAGTACTCATTTAATAGACCTTTGGTAGATCATTTTTGTTAGTCATAAAACCATGAAATACTATTTATTATTAATAACTTCCTCTTGTCAAATATGAAAGATAATAATATAAAGATATTGATTTATTTATTGTAGTCACGTGTAACATTTGTTTGAACAATACATATTCTCTCCATATTTTAAATAATTATCTAAATAGCTACTTGTAAATAACTACTTCATTCTCGTAACTTGGTATGCAATGAGTAGGTGTAGATTCATCCAAGATATCCAAAATATTTGTTTGGTTATGGGTCTTCAGAGTTAAGACATGGATACAACGCATTAATTCTAATCTACGATCGTTATGCTCTTCCCCATAACGATGCTAAAAAAGTAATATTTCCATTATTATACCCTACTTTTCTTGCTCAGTAACTTAATAAAAGCAACGTGACCATGTAATTTCTTGAAATTATCATTCTTGTGCAATGCCGATGTAGCCAATCTGCTTGTAGGTAAGGAGATGGAATCACCTTCTCAGAAGTAGCTAATAATCTCAATAATTTTCATGCTAAAGCTGCCCTAGTATAAATGTTTAAATTAAGTTGGTGCATTTTATTATCACTGTAGGATTGTTATCATTTCTGAAGTATCTGTATAAATATGTTTATTAATTATTATTTTAAAATAATTTATCAGACTCTCTAATTCATTATAGCCATTATTCACGCAGGATGAAATTTGGTGATGAGCCGTAGGCGAGTGTCACAAGTCGCATATGTGAATAACGGCTGTTAATTGGTAGCTGAATACTATACTTTGTCCATGACCATTATGCATGTTTTTATATTGAAGGAGTTGTTTTTTAGTTCTTAATACATTTTGGGGGAAAATATCACGAAAGATACTTTATAATATATAAGGTCAGTATCATCAGGCACCCGTCGGCGGTCATATAACACCTTGCTTTTTGTTGTCCGTACAAATACGTCGTGTGATACGTTGCCATGGCAACATATCTAAATCAAATGTAAATTGTGATTAATCATTAATAGCTGTATAATATAATTCACTTCGATACAAATATGTATACAATATAATATCTTCAGTTAGGAAATATAATATTGAATTGTGGACAAAATGATATTTTAAAATCAAAACATTCCAAAATATAAAAATGGGTTATTTTGCGTGGGCCTTTGCGTGAACCCGTTCATAAAATTATCAAATAACCTCTTGAGTATACTATAATAGGTTTCTATTGCCAAAAATGCAACATGAAATTATAAATACCATCATATTAACGTTTTATACTAAATTTAATGCGTAAGCACATCTCTAAATAATATAAATCTCAACATATATTATCCTACATAAGTACCTAAAATTTACTGGTCACAGAATAATCGGTATATTCGACACTGATGCTTATGCTCACTTGTTGTTGGCTGGTGTGATAAAAACAAAATACATCACTTCATAAGGAAATGAAATGAGGGAGGGGTATTAAAATACATTTTCCCAAGTGAAATATTTCTATGAAAAGACAGCTATTTCTTTGGAATTACAATGCTGAAAAGTACCTGCTGATTTTACAGTAAGTCGTAATTACATGGGATAATTTGCGGCCTATGAAATACTCATAAGCCTTCAAACCCCATTGACCACAGACAATAGTAACAGATTAAGGTACTGGTCAGTTCGGACGATTGTTAAGTTTAACTAGAAATGGTCTCTTTGCTGTAAGGATTAGTGTATTCGGTCTCTTTGACGTCTTCCAAAGTCCTCGTTGTCAAGAAATATTGATCATTTTGGAAATTCTACAGCTGCTCTTTTGTTAGTTCAGCTCTTAACTTATTTGAATACTAGAAATTATAGTATTTCAGAGAAAACATTTTTTTACATAAACTGGACAAATTTAAACACCACTATAAATTTATCGGAAATTTGATGCTTCTTTATTCTTGTTTCGATTCAATAGTTATTTGTGTACCAAGGCAATAAAGTTGAACTTTTTATCACGAATGTGGATTGAGTTGAGAGACGAACACATGTTTTTTTTCCAAATCGAGATTAAATTTTAAAGATATTGATACAAAATGATCAATCAAATACCTACTGCACAGCGTTTGTTGTGTGTTGACGTTTATCTGTCATTTCGCCTACTTGAAAACATCGCAAAACAATGGATGTCAAACCGATTTCGAAAAAAGTTACTTTTTTTGCATAGTAGATTGGTTCCTAGATATTAATTTCATTGTGTTAGTTATTTAAAAAATATATATATTTTCGTTTTATATCGGGTGTAATAAAAATATTTTGCTTATTTTTTTCGAAAATAAATAGCACCCTGTGGGGCATACTAGCAAACGTAACCTATCACAGTTGGAATCAGACGGTAGCTTCATATTTCCTTAACATTCTCAGTTTTGGTTAACTTGATCATCTCTGTCACTATTCAAATTACTTCAATTACCATATTAATAAAATTCACATTACATGTTAAGTAACAGAATTTAGAAAACAGAATTTATGAATTTAATGGTGTTAATATAGTGTATGTCCCCTGTACTCCAAATTACCGTATCATGCTCCTTGGCATTCTAGATAATCCATTTTCAATAATATCCTAGGTAATAATATTCTCCCATTCTGCAACACCTGCACTCACCAGATGATCTTAGTTAACAGAGGTACCTATGGATGTACGACTTGGGACTTTTTTTTCCTTAAAGAGAATCTCATGGATGCCCTATGGGATTTAAATCAGGACTGAGCGACTGAGAAGTTCCATCAACAGAATAGCAATAGGATTCAAGTAATCGATAGCCTGTCTAGCCACGTGGAGAAGAGAATTATCTTGCATGTTGCAAGAGGAACAAATGGTATTACGTTTTCAACTACGATGTTTTCAACTACGATGTTTTCCAGATAATAATCAACATTCATAGACTTAACACGTATAGGAAGTAACGTATATTGAATCAGATTCCTCAGCAAATCTCTCCCCTGCCCTTCGCCAAACACCACCACGTCCATTAAAAAGAATTGAGACTAATCTTCGTTTCATCTGAGATTAAAGCAATCTTCCAATAAATAACAGTCCTGTATTGATAATTTATTGCAAAACTCAACGTCAGAGGAGGTCCAAAGCCTACTTGCAATGCATTTATATAAATTAATGTATGTTTAATAAAGTTAATGTTGATTAACATGTTGACCTATAAAACAGTGAATCTCCTGTAATAGGAGGGATCAAGTGAACAGAAAATGAAGCGGTTAAGGAAATATGATGCTACAGTCTTTAAAAGAAATATTTTTATTACACCCGGTATAAAACCAAAATTATTTTTTTTCCAAAATTACGATGACAATGAAACTATCTAGGAACCCTACTGTTCAAAAGAAGTCCATTCAAATCGGATCTTTGGTTTATTCAGTGCGTTAAATTTGTCCCGGAGTGTATATTTAAAAACTCTAAATGGGCAATATACTTTATATTTACTTAATAATGTAGTATACAAACCTAGAATACACATGCTTTTATTATCTTCGATGTTTTAACCTGTCGTTTAAATGGGATAAGTGTATTTCCTCAAGCATCGTAAAATCTACCTCTTCCATTCCATTGTATTTCCACCTGCATGCAGGTGAAGTGTTTTTAATATTGTTCCATTAAGATATGAAATAAAACGCTTTTAAAAGGTGTATTAAAAAACTAAAAAGAGGTTAGTTAACGGTACTTCTATAATCTTGAAATTGATGAAGGTCTAAGGAATCTTGGCCCTTATAACCTTGAAATAACGAGTATAAATTATACATCAACTGTGTCCTTTCATCTTCTTTCTCTACCCACACCGGTAGAACTAGTATCATGTTGACTACCTCCATGGATTACCACCACACGCTGTAGGACGTACCGTTTTAAGCTTCGATTAACTACACCGTTACACATTGATATTATGGTATACATATAACGCGACACCAGGAAATGGACGGTAAGGAATTCTACCTCGTTGTCATTTAGAACCGTAAATTATCATCTACCATTAAAGTAGTTGTCGCCTTATGAAGATTATGCAGACCACTAAGTATCTATTGATAAAATAAAAAGGCAAGAATAATTAAGCCATGTATTTAATGACTGTTCAGTCTGGATAAATTATACATAATTTTTGACGTAGGTACTTAAAAACATGCTTTTTGAGTGCGAATTATTATAAAGGACGTAGTAACAAATGCTTCTTTCATATGGTGCATTTTCTTCAACGTGTAACCGATTCAGTTATTAAATATGCATTCTAGAAAATGTAACTGGAATAATATAAATCAAGATACAATTAATTAATACATAGGGATGACGGGCATATTCATAATGCATTTTGTAACTTTTTAAAATATATTCTTAAATAAGTTTGTAAAACTGAATGTTTTCTTACTATTTACTACTTTTTTATTTGTTTGTTCATTTTTATTTATAATTGAAAATAATTATTAATTTTACTGTGGATATCATAAATAAGTCATTTAAAAATGAAAAATATTGCACCGGGGGCTTTTCAGCTATTTCCTGGGACCTCAACCACGTCTGGTACAACCAGGTCTGGCTCTGTCATTTTCTGAAATATGAAATTAACTAGAATAAGGTATATCCGTAGAGTATGACACATGTTCGTCTCAAATCTTCTTAAAAAATAAGTAGCTTTTAAGATCTTTTTTATTATTATTTTGGATAAAATATATTTATTTTAGACGCAAATTGTCTTCCAAATTATATTTATATCTAGATACATCTAGATATAAGATATATCTAGATATATCTGGCAGCACTTATCATTTTTATCGTTGCAAAAATAATGCCGATTGAAATATATTTTAAACTAAAGATTCTAGGCGATTCAATTCTGATGAATTTCTGGATGAGTCGTTTGCTGCACGAAGACGCGAATTCGTAGATTTAAATTTGTGGAATCCTCCAAACATCCGATATTTCTGGAGACCTATTAACACTTATATGAATAAATTCATAACGGATAGTATAATAATACAACCTTTATTTAAATGCAGTGACAAGCAGATAGGTTTAAGGATTCTATAATGATACTAATATTATTTCTAGATATATTGTACAATTGTTTATATAATGCAGGCCGCATTAGCGCCCAACAATTAGTTAGATTATCAAATGCTCATCACCATTCAGTGCATGAGTGAATAAACCCTGGCGAATCACATTAAACATAACTTGGGGATACATTAAGGAAACACTATTTCTCTTTTATTATTAAAAGGATGTTGAACTGATATACCGACATATACTAGGTGATTGAACTGATGAGCAAGCACGCTGGACCACCGTCTTGGTATTCAAATAATACAAGACATTAGTTTTCTATTCCTGTACCACCCAATCTATTTAGTAGGTTATTTAAGATCTTTCGGTTAGTTATTCTTTTACAGGGGACAGGTAATAATTATATTGTTATATTTCTTTCCTTGGCCTAAGCATTTTGAAACCAAATTTTTATCAACTTTCTATTATTTCTCTTGTCTCTATGTTATAGTTTTGCCAGTTTTGATACTAACCACATCTATTTTGAAATAGATTTTGCATAATATATCATATTAAAACACAATACCAGTGTACATTTAAAATTCTAAAGTGTGGTAGTGTTAATCATAATGTTTTCAAGAATTATTATTAATTATCTCACGTGATCATAAATTGTAGTCAACTTAATTTATAATATCCATACCCATTAAAAATGAAACCAACTCTCTACAGCTACCAAATATAATTAATTCCCCATTCGATTCCCAGTTCGAAAACAACCTTTAAAATAGCATAACCAAACAAAATTATCACTAGTAGTAAGTCAGTAAAAGGTACATATTCAGCAAGTTTAAGTAATCAATGTGGTCATATGACATAGTTTTTAGATATTACGCATTAGGATATAAAATAAAAATTACATCATAATAATTCAACTATAATTTAAGTCCCAGTTTATACCTGATGGTATTACAGTTATGACTTAATCAACTCATATGTACTTTCAACAAACCTTGTTATTTTAAGAATACTTCTTTACCGTCATATATTTATCATTTAGAAATTATTTAATTTTCTATTTATAAGGCAACATATTATTATCTTGTATTTTTGCTAGATTATTCTAGATTAAGACCATTTACTGTTCTAGTACATCGATGAGTTTGACTCGTGACCCCACGCTACTTTCATTTAACGTCATTGCTATTTAATGGGGAACAACGTTTTAATTGAACGATCTTCTTAATTCTGAAATATTATTCCAGAATACTCCAGTGTTCACCTGTTATATTACTTCAATCCGACAAATATTCTTTTAGGAAAATGTTTTAGAATGTATACATAACCTTGCACTTTCAAGCATTTATGGAAACATCACATAGCATAGAAAAAATATCTAATAAAAAAGTAATTTGATTTGAAGTTAAGTGTGTACGATAAAATAGTAAAGCTCTAATTATAGAAGACCTTGAATATAGTTTTACCTATGCAGTTAATAAAAAAGGTTAATATTACACGGAGAAGAATATTTATTTTTATATATTTATTATGTGTATCTTGGATTTGTAGCAATTCATGACATAGATAAACAATCAAATAGACAGATGAATATATATATATATATATATATATATATATATATATATATATATATATATATATATATATATATATATATATATATATATATATATATATATATATATATATATATATATATATATATATATATTTATATATATATATATATATATATATATATATATATATATATATATATATATATATATATATATATATATATATATATATATATATATATATATATATATATATATATAAATATGTTCAAATAGAACAATAGTAAATAGTAGAAAAGGTTTATGTTTTCTGTGAATTTCAGTTCCGTCAAAATTAATGTCACAAAATGTCACTGAAAGTGATGAAGTATTAATATTTTAAATTCAAGTATAAATGATAACAATAAAACAAATCGTATATCACTCTGAAGATCCTCATTGAAGGTGAAAGAACTTGTACAACTTCTAAGTAGTTCGTTTCCATATATATGTCCAGATATACAACTGGTAAGTGTGTCTTCCTTATTATTCATCTATTTGCTTATTTCTCTATGTAATTAATTGCTATAAACCCAAGATTTCTTTTCACAAAACAAATATGAATAGCAAAGAACTTAAAAGCTAATTACTAGATAACTAGTTAGGTTTACAATTACAAGAACAAATTTTAATAGCGATATTGAAATAAACCCAAATTAATAAATACTAATGAATTTTGTTATAAAAGTGTAGACATCATAACTGCATAAAATCAGGTTTAGATAATCCATCAATTTTAAAAACATATGAGCACAGTTTCAGTTTAGGAAAATAATAGAAATGTAGGGAATAAATGTCAAATATTTGTGGAATATATTATGTTTATCTCAGCTATAAGTTGTTATCCGCAATGGCTAACATTGAGCTGAGTTCATTGAACTGCCCTAGTGCCCTACTAATCCCAAAGAAAGGTAAGGCATAGAAAAAGCGAGAACCATTACGTATAACCAATAATTTGCTTGCAAGCGCTACCGCAACCAGCCTTGTATTTAAGTATGCACAACAAATACAATAAATTACAATTTATTAAACTTAATTATATTAAAATATAGTAATACCAACCGTCACCCATGTCTTGTGGCATTGGCGCATTCGCCACTTCAGATATTATTTTAATTTTTAGCAGATTATTGTTCTGGCATGTGCTAGAAATGTTTTAAACAAACCTAGTGATGACGCACATAGATGGTAGCACAGATTTTCATAAATATACAATTATGTGGCTTCGAAAAACATCGATTCCAGAAATTTGCATGTGTTAAATATTTCATAAACTAAGTAATTAAGAAAACAAACAAATTCATATAGAATAAAAAATCAGTTTAAAGCATTGGCCAGGTTCATCGAACCTGCGATTTTTATCGTTCTCACCGTTTTTGCTTAAGGTCGAAAATTGCATCACAAGGAACCAGTTCTTTTAATGTTGACAGGTTGCTTTATTTTGCAATGAGTTTTGAACGATGTCCGCTCAACTAACTTTTCTTCGGTTCGCTCTGCTTTATGTTATTTCAAGATGTTTCATCGAAAGTAAAATATAAATGCAATAAATCCTCAGAGGTAGCTAGAAATAAATGATGCATAATCATCGCACCAGCGCAAAAACTGCGCAACAGGTTCCTTCACCTTGTCAACAGTAGTTATTTGTTATTCATCTACAATAAACCTTCAAAAATGTATTCACAATTCCTGAACTTCTAAAAAAATATTTATATAATCGTTACCGTTTCAATATAAACGTTCAATGCCATTTAGTAAAGGTCATTAACATGAAATTAATAGCCCATTACCAAACCAATGGTTTTATTTAATTGTTAAATTTTTATTGGTATTGATTATAATTATAATTTAAATTATTATCCCTCAATGTAATTGTATCTATACCAGGAACCATTATTTTATTTTTCGATATTTAAGTAATTTAGGGACTTGGGAAATTGTTGCATTATCAGTAACTTATGCATAATCATCTACAATTTCAATGTTATTTCATACAGAGTAATTTTATTAATTCATTGTTTACGTCTAATTATAAAACGCGATAATTTGCGTATATCATTGTTATACCTACAAATTATTGTTGGTAATAATCTCATGCGTTTCTTGTTTATTTAATCCTAAATATATAGATTAAGAGATATATAATATTCTCTAGTTTGTACTTATCTAAACAAATGCTAGGTACTGAGATTCCATTTTGATGTAAGACAATTAGCCATTAGGAGAAATATTATGTAATTTTTTCCTGATCGGTATTGTAAGAGAAGATACTTTTTTCATTTTGAGAGTATTTAATAGCTCAATGTATATTATATGAGGTCAATATCGTATTGAATAGTATAATAGATTAGCAGTCAAGTTTATTTATATGATCAATGCAAATTTCTTCAGATAAGTTGGCATGTTCAGGGGACTGCTGAAACTTCTTCGTGTTATAATTTGATGAGACCTACTTGTTTGAAGGAAGTATGTGCTATTAATAATGTATATAGTGAGTAGTTTATACAAGAGTATGTAAGTACTACTACATAAAAATAGTATATAAGAGTAGGTAGTATATAAGAGTAGTATAACAAAGAGTAGTAGATACAAGACTAGTCATAACGGTAGATATTCAAGGATGTTAGCTATTTTCAATCCTCTGAAATACTAGGGGATGTAAAGTATGGTTGTTTATTTGGTAGTTTTCTCACCTTCGGCGCGGGCTTTTGGGGGTAAATAAGGTATCCAAGGTATCCAAAAAATTTTGGCGTTTTCACTTAAACAAATCCAATAATGAAAAGTCACTGTCACGTATAATTATCCACTAGTGTCACAGTAACTAAAACTGATCCTGAGATTCCTTCAAATAAACACTAAATATAAATAAAAATCAGTCTTATGAACACTTGAAAGAACCAAAAGTTTATTTTTGTAGCAGACTAGTCCAATGTAAAATTTTGATGTAGTAGATTGCACTTAAACTTAAGTCACGTGGTAGATCTTATTTTCACCGGCTGTCACAGCCACCGCATGTATATGGCAATGTCAAGCGCACCACCACGTTCTTTTACCTTCAATGTCTTTCAGATACTAACCAACCATGATCGCGGCTAAACTTGACCGTGATGGTTTCAAGGTAGCGCCATGGTGGTGATAGTTAGAAGCTCTAGCTAACGGAATCATCGGTCATCAACCTCCAAAACTTAGCTGGTAAAGTGCTCAGGATATCAGAGACTTCAATGCCCCTGCTCATGAACTAGGAAGTTGTTTTTGTTTGTAATTTTTAATGCCTAGCCGTTTACATTATTTTATCTTTATCTGAGAAGTGAATTTTATCATCGTGCTATCAGTATACAATTATAAAATATTCCTCGGTAATTACTGAATCAGGATTAGCTCTTGCTTCCAGTTAATTTGTATGTAAATAACTACCCAACCCAGGAACTATTAACAATAATAAAAATAATAATAATAGTAATAATATCATACCTATCATATTATATCGGTTTTGGAAAAACCTTAAGGTTTGAACTTAGGTCCACTATATACAGGGTTTTTAGTGCGTATTTGCTCTGTAGCGCCTTTGCTATTTATCATGAAAATGTGTGTCATATCAGGTTGTTGGTATCCTTTTTTGCGTTTTTTTAAATATCGGTGAATATACAGGGTGGACCTTATCTCCTGGATAGCAACTAACTTTCTTATTTTAAATTGAATAATAGATATATTTTTTGAAATTCGGAGAGCGCAAAATTTTGAATCAAAAACATATGTACCCTAGGCTAAAATCTCAGGTTAAACCCTCAGATTTCGGAGATATTTACCATTTAACAAAAAAGACAGATGGAAGGGTCTGGAGGAGCTTGATAACTTTTTTCAAATGGTATATCTAGATTAAATTTTTGGCACAGCGCAGCGTAAGAACATAGAGTTGTCTAAGTTCTGCAATTAAAATAGAATTGAAAATAATTTATCAAATGTTACATTTTCCATGCACATTTAGCTAATTTCAAACTGCGAAAACTTTTATTTTCAAATGTTTATATTCCATCAAAATATGCGGAATTATAAATCGAATTATAAATCGATATGTCCGAGGATTTTAGATAGAAACGTCAGTCTGAATATTGAATTAATCCGTGACTTTTATAACGTACTGCATAATTTCTTGGCTTCTATCCCTGTCGGACTAAACTTTGATTTAGATTTGGTGATCGAAATTAAATGACCTTACAATATCAGGCATGTTGTACCAACAAAAGCAGATTATTTGGAAAAAAAATTGAGTGTTTTATTTAAAGATGACACACAAGTTTTATTTTCAATGCCAGTAACTAATACAAGCCGTTGCGATTTTATTATTTTTCTGTTACATTTAAAGCATGTATTAAAAAAAAGTGTAATATTAAATAAAATAAATAACCTCACTTGAAGAAAAATTTATTTTTCATATTAATTTACAATAGTGTTTCTGAACAATGTTAACATAAAACAAACATAAATAAATTGATTCGCCAATGACCGTAACTGAACAGATATTGTGACCATAAGTGAACAGAATTTGGTGCGATCAATTATGATATCATATTTATTTGTGCTTCGTTTACATTTCAGAGACCAAAAATCGACAGATTTTAGCTTTGTATATCTATGGTTTGTCGAGAAATTGATTATGCGGTATACAACCCGTTCGATCCACATCGAAAAATGCTTGCAGAGATGTATAATAATAATTATGTGAATTTCATCAGTGCTAATAAAATTTCATCTTCCATTTTTTTCACTGAATCGCAATTCTAATTGGTTCAAAAGAGACAAGTTAAATTAAGTTCATGACTATAAAAACCACTAAAATGCTAGTCTTCTGTTAAAAAATATTCTAAAATTAACTAGGAGCGTAGATACACTACTGTCTGTGTCTTCTTATCGTGTTTACTTCTGGGAGGATTGATGGTATGGCTGCAGGATTTAATATTTTCCACTGTCCTAAAAGGAATTGTCTTCTGTGTGCTTTGAACACACTTTTGAGAAAATTGTAGATGTTGTCCCAGAGCTATAACCAACTTTTGTTTTAGATTGTCACATTTTGGAAATTGGTGGTACATTATATCTTTATTCTTATTGTTAACAGAATTACAATGTGGTACTGAGCAATTTACAGGCATATGGCATTCCCTTTGTTCTTAACCTAATTAATTATTGTTAGAAATTGCTGTTAATTCCGTAAGCAAATTACATATAATGTGTGGTTAGGAATCAACACCTAAAAGTCGCAGTCTCCTATTTCACCGATGTACCCAACATATACTTTAAAAAATATAACATTACTAGATTTTTATAGCGTCGCCAAGTGTAACAGATATTAGCTAAGGAAAGCTGAAGAAGTGTTGGCGCAACCAAACAGTAAATTAAGGACATCTTAACTTTATGGATTCCTTTAGTATTCATTCCTTAAACAGAAGTTGGTGCAATTGGGCAATAGAGAACAATGAGCGAGTATTATAAGACTAGCAGTCACAGAAAATTGACGAAGGTAATATGACGATGGTGGATTAATAGGGACTTGTACTATAATTATTATATAATTATTATATAATTATTATGTATGGAATAAAACTAACAAAGGGGCATATTTCCTAACGAGTGGCCAAAGCTACTCTGGTCCGCACGCTGTCTGCGTATGATCGAACTCGCTGAACATTATTTTTTCTACGAGCATTGTAATAAATAAATTGAAACTGAATAACATACTCACACTTACAAGTAAGATCAATTTAAGGATACATTTTTTCGATCATTACTAGTAATATTAAAAATAAATTAAAAATTCCAGTTATTATGTAATGTTAAAGCTTCCGGTGGTAATGCTGTTTATTCAACGCAGCCTGATTTTTTACTGCTTTCATCATTGTCCTCAGCTGCTTTTGATGAAAAGTCAGTCTCTTCTATAATTTTTGTGACCGCTCATGGCTTGTACGAGGGCTATGAGGAGTATTTGTACTACTAGTAATGGACTGTAAAATATGACATTTCTTTTTTATTCTTTAGATTCCTCAAAATATCCCTCGGTTTTAGGCTCACAATTTTTTCTCCTGTACCGGCTAATATTGTCGCAGCACTAAGTCGAAAACTATGACCTGTGAACTATTCTGGGTTTGCAAGGCCTATGAGTGCAGCGATTTCAGAGGGCATTTTCCCGAAAGTGTTTATCCCCACGCACTGAGAATTTTCCATTTTTATAGTACACAAAGAAACGTCGAAGTGCTGTAGTCTGGGGTCGCAAATTGAAATAATTATGATGAAAGTATGTTTCATTATTGGCATCAGCAGAAATCACCAAATTCCGGTAAGTATGGTTCTTTGAGTCTAAATATCCTATGAATTAAAGAAAAAGTAAAAAAACATAGGCATGTAAACCAGGCTTCACAAATTTATCTAGTCCTCGCATATCGTACATCTGAAGCTCTCAACATAGCATCGCATCACAACATCGCATAGCAACATCGCATATCGGACATCTACAGCAGAACAAGATTTATTAATGTCGTTCATGGTAGAAGAAGAGAGATTTAACATTTAACGTTTGTCACTTTTCCCATCAAAACTTTTTTACGATAGTACAGGAAAAGGACTGTAAGTTTACATACATGCAGTACAGTTCTTTAGCTATACACTGACATGCAACAGTCAATATTTGAATCAAATTTTTACTTTAAATTTTATGAAAGTTTTACTTACCGAAATTACTAGCCTCACTTTGTTTTTTAACTTTGCTAGATTAATTCTTTAGAGAATCTCATAGTTGGTAGACTAAATAACGTTCACCGCGAAGTTGTCTAGGCTTACTCATCATAGTAAACTGTAATCTGCACAGAAAAAGTTTTATCTTTATTATTTTTTTGGACAGTGCCCTTATTTGGGTCACTGCCCATATTTGGTCTATGTACCTTATTAATATTTGCCTCACAAAAATTAGTTTGTATTTGTAAAACAGCAATTTTGTTTTGCTTTACGTACATAGTGTGTATTATAATTTTCAATTTTCTGTTGTATAATCATGCTATTTAATTAAAATACATTACCGTATCAATTCAAAGTGTTTTATTGCCAATCAAAAATTCACTTTAAACAGTTTTTCGGTATTTCCGGAAAACATTACACACATTTTCGTTTTTTCGCTCCACTAAATTTATAAAATGTTACTTATGACAGCCTGTGTGGAAGGCGACGATATGTACTACCATCTACTTCAAACGGATTGAGCATATAACTGACAACTGCGTAATCGTTTACATATATATTATAGAGGAACTCATTAGCAGTTGGTACGAGTATAAATAACTTTAACTTTAAAAGTATAACAGATGCAAAATGATGAATTTATTGAGTTTCATTCTGTTCGATTTGTTTTTCTCTTGTAAATCAGTAAAGTGCCTTTTTATTTCAGTAATTTAAAAGATTTAATTATATTTTTCTTGTCTAATCGCCCGTTGAAATCTCCAAAAATGGGGCTTTAATTATAATGCTTTCGATCGAATACTTATAGTCGAGTCAAATCCGTTCGTGACCGCAGCATAAAATCAATCAGACTACATTTTTTGTGAGCTCTCAGAAGGAGTTAGGAGCAACTTAAATCCGAGATCATTTTTTGCAATATACGTTTTACTTCAGGCTGATATAATGTGTGTAATAAATATTATCTTCATTCATTTATATGTAATCGAGATACCACAAAATTACAAAAGATAATTATGTTTCATAGGATTTGCATTTATTTGTGGAACATAAAATATACCTAATCCTGCATATGGTAGCTTGCATAAATTATAACAAAATATACAACAATGCTTGGATATTCTATAGCAATAGCTATGGTAACTAAAAATTCAACAGCTTCCTAGATAATAATAGCCCGACCACTTTAACCACTATCGTAAAATCAAAATACAAAATGCAATAAAGAGCTTAACTGCAAAATGACTTTACGATGTAGGTCATACCACCTTAGTATCATATTTCAGAATACTGACAAATTATTAAAATTCGGAGTAAAATTCCCGTAACGCAAAACCAGAGGGTGGCTTACCAAAAACCGCAATGTCCTTAATGCTTTTACTGTAATTTATGGTAGAAGTTGGCCGCAGGGGGTAGAAAGTTGGGGCGAACCT
>CAXKVY010004412.1:0-12481 GCA_964058915.1 Tetropium fuscum
CACCGCACCCAGCCTACGGTAATTCCTTCGTAACAACTCTTCCACAAAAAAAATTGATCCAACTCCACTCCCCCCTTCCGATGAAAAACAATTTGATTTTTCTTATTTTCTTGACTACGATTCGCGAAGTAATTATCAGATTTCGCTCAGCTTTAAATGAGCGTGTGTGATTTGTTATATTCTTCATTTTTCATATGAACTTTTTTTTTGTAAAATCAAAAGCCGCCGAAATATGCATTTAAAATGATTTTCTCATGCTTTTAATTAATCGTCCCCCCCTCCCCCTTGACTCCCTGCACAACCATGCTAACCCAAACTCAGATCCGCTCCACTATTTCTATAATTATTGTATTGACTACATGTTACCTAAATAATTATTATTTAATAAAAATCAAGAACCAGCATAATTAGAAATAATGTAAATTAAAGTACTGTATTTTATATTATAAATTCACCGTTATTATTTTTACAGGCTACTTCAAGGAAAACCATATAACCAAAGTTTCTGAAGGCCAGCCACTAGGTAGGGTCCTTATCGAACGAAATGAACGCCATAAAAGGACCCAGAGTGAGCACGGTTCCATCTAGCGCACAGTAGCTGAACAAGTATTCCTGGTCGAGAGGTTGGGGTGCAGTAACCGTATTACGAAAACATTAACAATCAATACAATGAGAGTTTTATGGTCAATAAGAAGTCGTTCCTGCTCAGAATGGCTTGTAGAATGAGGCACAAATGTTCCTACTTACGATGAGGTTGCTGAATAAGCTGCTATAATGTTGTTTATTTCCTATAAAGCGTACATTTTTATTGCAAGTTATTTTGCCACTACATATATTTAAAATATTCCTTTTTAAATTATCATATTGCAAAGTTTTATTGTAATAATTTTTTGTTTTAATCAAGCACTAGCAGCCTACCTGACATAAATAACCAATGGAGTATAATTCTATATACAGTATGTCCCAAAAGTTTCACTTCCGACTTACCTCTCATTTTATCTCCGCATCCGCATCATTATTCGGATTTTAATGCGCTGCTTATCTGACAAATTAAGCATTATTCAAAATTTGTGAAGCATGACAAGATGCCAAAATAAATTGTACTAAGAGAAATGTCAATTATTTATCAAATGTCATCGGTTGGTAATTTTTTCAAGGTTCTTATTTTTATCAAAGCATAGGTAACCATGGGAACTTCAATTTAGCGAATATCTTCGTTATTTATGATCCAAAATTAAAATTTCTCCTTTTGCTGTATTCAGCATAAAAATCATTTGAAATAAGGTATCACAAGGGGTATCGTGCTATTTAACATTTTAAAGTTGGGGCTGATGGGGATTGAGGATGAACGAACGAAAATAACTTATGTAGGTGATAATTTGACAACAAAAATTGACGTGTTTGAGATAAAAGTTTTATGAATTTTATTGCAAACTTTTGGGACATACTGTATATATATATATATATATATATATATATATATATATATATATATATATATATATATATATATATATATATATATATATATATATATATATATATATATATATATATATATATATATATATATATATATATATATATATATATATATATATATATATATATATATATATATATATATATATATATATATATATATATATATATATATATATATATATATATATATATATATATATATATATATATATATATATATATATATATATATATATATATATATATATATATGTTATAAAATGTTATATAATAATTCGTCAATTAGTGTAAAATGAGAGAGCAGAAATATGGTGAAAATATTTTTAAGGTGAATCTTACACGTCTTTTAAGAAGATGAAAGCATATGATTCAGTATATTTCATAATCAATGAAAAATTAATAGCCAACCTGAAAAAATAATGTTTGTTTAACTATTTTTAACGACGATGTCTTATAGTTTTATTTTCTCAGGTGGTATTTATAGACGGTTTTGAGAATTCTGACAAAATTTTCCAGATATAAAAAATAAACTACTATGCAAATGGAATATTATTGATATTATTTTTAGAAAAACGCTCTATAGGTAATGGAATTTTTTTGTTACATTTCAAAATTAATTTAGACATTATTTACAAGAATTTTCTCGTATTTTCTGGTAAAATATTTTTTCATCTTGTATATCCGAGATGTACTAATACATTCGGTTATAATGCTACCATCTGAAGTCCATTCATTATATATCCACTGTATTTTGAATTACTAATAATATGTGTAGTAATATTAAAAAGGTGTGCAATTAATTTACCTGTACCACGATTTTAGTTGATGAGTTTAGTTGAAAAAATCAATGAAACAGATCGTACACCACTCTGAAAATCCTCAATGAAGGTGAAAGATCTTGTACAACTTCTAAGTGGTTCGTTTCCGTGTGTATGTCCAGATATAGGACTGATAAGTGTATATTCCTTATTATTTGTCTATTTACTTATATATAATTATATAAGAACATATACATTACTTAAATACAAAATTATACATTATTCCCTGTAGGTACTTTCGTCAATTTTGTATCAATTATATTTGGTTCTTTATTCGATTTAGATATAAGAATTTCAAAAATTTATTATGTTTTCAATTACTGCACTATCATCAATTATTGTTTCAATAATGTTTATATAAATTTCAATAATACAAAAATTAGATATGTGGATAATATTAATATGCTTCAATTCGCGGCCCTGGCACCATTTCAATGAATTGGCGAATGCGCTAATGTCAATGCTAAATATAATTCAGTCAATTATGCATTATATTATTGAGATGTTAAAATACAAACTATATAATATATAATATTGAGATGTTATAATACAAACTCATTATAACCAATGTTCTTTAATGTTGATTGGGATATGGGTTATTAATTAGTCTCATATTAAATACTTATATTTATGAAAGAACGAACGTATTTACAAGTTGACCGAGAGCCACATTCAACTTATAAATAGATTTGCAAGTATTCTTAATTGTGACAAATGGCCGGCATAATATAGAGTTTAATTGCTGATTATGCCAATATAAGATAAATACTTTTTAAATTGCTTTTAACGGTTTCTATAAGTCTGAAATAAAAAGAAAATATACGTAAAAATAAAAGTACTTATCATTTATTTCCCATAATGTTCTGAGAAATATAGACAAATATGCATATCTATTGATTCAGTTATGAGTAAACAAAGGGTTATGACCTCCGATAATTATCGCATGTACTGGAAATTAAGAGGTTGAGTGATTTAATAGTGCTTTCATTTACGTCTTTGTATTTATTCGAGTAAAAGAATCAGATTTATGGGTTTATGAGCACTGATGTCTTATGGGCACTGAATAAAATATTTGATCAGTATTAGATAAACTTACAATGTTCGAATGTGACAACACTTTAATATAGTACGTAACATGCACTGAAGAGGTTTACATAATCAATATTTTTAAGGGAAGTGAATAAAGGCATGGCAAGGGAAAAATTGTTTTCATTTCAGTTTTAATTATTGTTATAATTCCAGGTTATATAAATATACGTGCTTGGCTTCAATGTTTTGACACAACTGATATTTGTTTTTCTATTTTCAATTATGATTATAAACGATTCAGATTTTTTTTAATGTTATGTAGGTGATAAATAAAATTATATACCTATACAATCTGAAAGAAACTTTACTAAATGACATTTTATTAAAATAATTTTTATCCGATTTCTACGAAAGCGCAGAAAGGCAGGCCACGTTTATTAAATTTTCCAAAACCAATATTCCATTTTGTTAATATTTCAGTAATATTTAATATTTAATAATAATATTTCAATAATAAACTGAAATATTAACAAAATGGAATACACAAACAACATGGTCTAGTAGATAAACAAATTTCTATTCAAAAACCCCTTACAACCGTAAAAAACTGTAATAATTGGTATTGCAGACATCAGATCAATAAAACTAACATCTTCCATTTTTAGAAAAGAATGCATAGAAAAAGCAAAAAACGTTTTAATAAATTATAACTATACTTTTTCTCTTATTAACAAAAATTTTCAAAAACCTAATTCACAAATACTACAATTCTCCACCACCACTAATCAATACAACTAATACTCGTAAAACATATACTGCCTTACCATATATATATATATACCACAACTATCAGAAAATATTTCAAACGTTTTACAAACATATGATATTCACACAGCACACAAAAATACAAACAACTTAAAATTCCTTTACACAACATTAAATGACAAAATCCACTTGAAAAAACTACAGACTGTATATACGAAATTCCATGTAAACAATGTGATGAAGTCTACATTGGTCAAACAATGCAACTTCTTGAAGAACGTTTAAAAGGTCACAAATATTCAGCTAATATTACAGCTCTAAAAAAACATTCTAATGAAACAGGTCATCAATTTAAATACGAAAATACTAAAGTTATTAAAGTTAATAAAGAACTAAATTATAAAACACGCCTAATTATGGAATCAATTTATATTCAAAAAACCTGCGTGAATAACAAGAAAGATACAGAACATCTTTCTACAATCTACAATTTGTTAATATAAAAGTATTAAATATATTAACAAAAAACATTCTCTCTATATATAAACTTATATACGTACATACATACCTACTTACTGTAAATATACATCTACATAATATTAACATAACCAAAATTAGAATAATAATGAAATATAAAATAGCCTAAGTTCGTAGGGTTTATTGACTGCTCTTCCCTATGATACTAATCGAACAGTCTAGTAACCTTAAAAATTGATTAAAACTGTCATTTTTGCCTATGTCAAATATGTCATAAATTAAATACTCTTTTGAAAAAGGCCCAAAAAAGGGACCGAAACGTCAAGTAATATAATTAGTCGTTATAGTAAGTCGTTTTATTGCTACTATCCCAAGATAAACTCAATTAGAAGATAAATATAAATAACTTTTAGCATAAAATGTGTTACAAAATATATTTCTTCCGCATTATTCAATTGCATTTCATTTCGTAACTCACAATAGCAATAGCATTTTTTAGCAATAACAATATACATGGAACAGACCGCGGCCGGCATGCCAATAACCGCCAAAATACCTGCCAACAAAACATAGGTTATGTTTGTCAGTCATACCACAGACTGCAGGAAGTTGTCTGTGGTCATACTTTTCTTCTTCTTCTTCAAATGTTAGAATAAGTGTACTGTCACCAGATTATAATATATGAAATGAACAAATTAAATATAATTTGTTTAATTTCACGAATTTCCCGACAAATATTTCCGTTTTATAACGTTATTAGGACAAAATGGCAAATTTTATTATTTTTATGATTTTAGATTTTAGGACACTCTTGAGAGGCCTAAGATATTCAAGTGATTTTCCATTTCGAACAGATATTGATAATGGTTTGTAATAATGTTATAGTAATTGTTTAATTTTAATTTAATGGTTCTACCACCGAGTTAGTTTTCTAAGCCAGTTCGACCGAGTGTCTAAGTTCAATCATGTATCTAACAGTACTTGTTTTTTTCTAAATTAAGCACTTCACAAGTTTCTACAGGGTAGCAAATAAAACAGTGGAAAATTTACATTTGCAACGATTTATTTTCAATGGTAGACATTAGGATTGGACTAAAGGGCATCTAAAAAACAGGAAGAAAAAAAATTAGCGAGTCTGCTAGTACTCGAGACTGAGTGTAAACATCTCGTATGCAGTAACGGTATGCGGTTTTTTCATAATTATAATTTTAAAAAAACAATTTTGCTCAATTTTATATTATATATATTACGTCTGTATGTAGATATATAGACATATTTAGTAAAGTAATTGGTAAGAACGTCGGTCAAAAAATATTCAAATGTTTATTACCCGTTTCGTTATGTCATGACAATATTCCACCTACATCCTACACCTACATCTACAATATTTTAACTATCATATGGGCCCTGAGTTCATTGTACTTGCACTTGCATCATGTGCACGCTAACCGCCGCCCTAACAAAGCACCATGTATACGAGATTTAACAAAGCATATAGCAGTCATATGATGGTGCAGCGGTTCAAGCCACGCTTTCCAAACGCTGGTGGGATACTCACATCAGGACATTCTTAATAAGATAGAAAACACAACACACACACACACACACCATGGAGGTTGGCGCTGTAAACGCCATCTATCAGGTAGTAGCTGAATTATTTTAGGTAGGTACTGTGCATGATAATTAATGGATTATGGTGTCACATCCGCTTTCATATTTCCGTCCCATTTCCCGAAATTTACCCTTATAACGCCGTAACAGATGTTTACACATTAAAAATAAAACACATGCAAATGAAAATCTGGGTTAACAGGATCCTTCTTATTTGTTATAATAAGTATAAATATATTTAGGCAGCATGCGCTTTTCATGTATCAGGGGATAGATACATCGTGCCTATAGGGTTGGTATAATATCTGCTACGTAAAGCACCCATCTCAGTATCGTAATGAGGCTTGTTAGTAGTTAGTAAAAGTGGTAACGGCGCGTTAAAATGTCGTAAAGCGGCTTTTTATTAGCCGTAAAGTTCCTCTAAGGTCGAGAGGCTCTACTGCAGTAAAGACTTGGCTCGTGCAGATGTCTGATTTGGTGATGCAGCACGTAAACAATTATTACTTTTTTATACGGTTTTTATGAGTAATATTATATAGCCTATGTGTTTCCTCTTGTAGGTACATAGACACCTAATATCACAGTCAGTTATTCTGAGCTGTGTATAAATTTAAATATTTATTTCTGATTGTGTAAAAGGTATCAAATATTTGAAGAGAAAGTTTTTACGGTTACGGCTGTAACCGTTATGGTATAACCTTTGTGCCGTGAATTCATGAATGTAATATAGTATCTACACTGTGAGCCAAATTAAATTAAAACCCAGTTTCATCATTAATAAGTTTCTTATTACTCAAGCAATTTCAATGAATTTCGAGTTTATAGTAGCAGTAGCAATGTTAAGCTAAGCCCTAAATGCCACGGCTATACATGAAATTGCCGTAATATCTTGAAATTCAGCGCCGTTTAGAGTATTTCCATAACTTTCGACTTAATTTTAGTCGTCGTATGTTAATGCTAAAAACAAGAAGCATGGCTGACAAGTAAACCCAATAGATTATTTCACGAATCAAGAAAAATGTTGGAGGGCCAGGAAACAATGCACCAAGAAGAAAAAAGAAACAAGAAGACTTCAAATAGAAAAAAAAGAGTAAGAAAAAAGACATCAGGGAGATAGATAAGAGTTAAGGAAAATGTTGGATGACCAAGAAAGGATACGTCAAGCAGAAAAAGAGGAGTTAGAAAACATTTTGGAGGAATCAGAAAGGATATGTCAAGTAGAAAAATAAGAGCAAGAGGAGCAAGAAAGAAGACGCTATGAAGAGGAAGTTAAATTAAAAACAATTCTAGACGAACGACGAAAAGCCATAGAGCAGGAAGTTAGAGCTGGAGTGAGTGAAGATAAAGGGGGAACCGGAAGTCAACGTTCTTGGTCTACATACGGAACACAGTTTGAGGCAGCCGTGCATGCATTCAATCAATTGAAACGATGAACGGCAAACAACCGCATTGTTTCTAGCGTTGCGAGGCCAAGCTTTAAAACTTCTTCAAGCAATTTAAGTGGCACAGCAGCAAGACATAGGGCATCTGGATGCCGCATTGGAATTGAGATGTGCAGACCAAATCTGGCCCAAGTATATCAAGCTTAACTTAAGTCACGCACACTGCAGGCTGGAGAATATCTCCAAGAATTTGAGGGTGCTGTGGAGAGACTGGTCCACCTGACATATCTTGATGCACCTGCAGAATTCCAACAACAGTTAGCAATTGTGCATTAATTGGTGGTATCGGGGGCCAGGAGATTAGGCGAGTCTACAGGAGAAGTAGACACAATTGGAATCCGACATTAACAAATTGTTAAAACTCCATCAGCCTCGACCCTCACATTAATTTCTTTATTAATATTTTTGTGTTAATTATGAAATTTTATTACATTAATTTCATTAATTTAAACATTAATTTCCTACTAATATAATTTCATTTCTACTTTATAATGCCTAGTAGATAGTTAGATAAATAAATAAAATATCGAAAAAATTGTTGGACACGTTTTTCTTTTAAAGGGGGTGGAGTTCTTTTGGTGGAATGGAAGAGGGTGGAATGCTTTTATATATACTCCCCGGCACAAAATTCCGTCACCCTAAAATTTTGCCCAATTTTGATGTTTTATAACTTTTTTATTTTTCATCTGATTTTCATACATTTTTTACCAGTCTGTAGATCAGTTCATTGTGTGTCTTTTTAATTATTGTAATAAGTCATATTTTTCGTCCAGGCAATATTATACAGGGGTAAATCAAAGTGTTGTTTTTTGTCGTAAACTCAAAACACCCTGTGGAAAAATTGAGGCCAATAATTTTGTTTACAAACTGTTTGCTGCCATCTTAGACGTATTGTAAACATTTTGTTTTTTGATTCATCCCATTATCTCATTTCTTCTGCGAGCAGCAAAATTTTAAATGAAACGCTGTTAATTTTATCATTTTTAATTAAAAAACATCGACGTTGGCTAAATACGCGGTTATTGTGACAGAATATTTGACAGTACAGTTAATTTAGTGTGTTGTCATCATGGTAACTACAGCAGACGTAGGTAGAATTGTTGCCTTAATAGAGGATGGCCGCAATAAGAGTTATGTCTCCCGTACTCTGGGAATTGCGCGGTCTACAGTTTGTGATGTTTGGAATAGGTATCTACAGACGGGAAACTTTATTAGGCGGCAAGGCTCTGGCAGAAGGAGAATGACCACTCAAGCTGATGATCACTTTGTCATTATGTGTTCTTTAAGAGATCGAAGAGCTACTGCTGTGTATCTAAAAAATGACTTGCAAATGGTACGTCGAGTAAGTGTAAGTGAAAGAACGATACGTAGAAGATTGTTAGAAGCAGGATTGCATTCACGAAGGCCAGCAGTATGTCCAAAATTGCTTCCTCGGCATCGACAACACCGACTGAGATTTGCAAGAGCGCATGCTGACTGGACTTTAGAACAGTGGGGAAACGTACTATTCACAGATGAATCCAGGGTTTGTTTAAGGTCGCCGGATGGTCGTGAACGGGTATACAGACGTAGAAATTAAAGATATGCAGACTGCACCATATCTGAGCGACTGCAATATTACGGTGGTTCAGTCATGGTTTGGGCGGGTATTTCTACCGATGCACGTACTGACCTTGTATTTGTTGAAAATGGAGCACTAACCGCCCACCGTTACATTGAGGAAATCCTCCAAGAAATTGTTGTTCCATTTGCTCCTTTCATTGGGAACCAATTTACATTAATGCATGATAATGCTAGACCTCACGTTGCACGGGTAGTGAGCGAATATCTGGATGAGGTTGGACTTCCAAGATTGGACTGGCCCGCATGTAGCCCGGATCTCAACCCAATCGAACATCTTTGGGATGTTCTTAAAAGAGCACTCCGTCGCCGTCCTGTGCAACCACTAACCTTGCAAGACTTACGGCTGGCGCTGACAGAAGAATATCAGGCTATTCCTCAAGACAGAATAAGTAATCTTATTAATTCGATGCCACGAAGAATGCAAGCTGTCATTGCTGCGAGAGGAGGACATACACGTTATTAAAATTTGTCTTTGTTAATTAATTTTGTGATATACCTAGTGGATGTTTTTGTTAATAAAAATAAGCTTGAAATCAGCGTTTCATTTAAAATTTTGCTGCTCGCAGAAGAAATGAGATAATGGGATGAATCAAAAAACAAAATGTTTACAATACGTCTAAGATGGCAGCAAACAGTTTGTAAACAAAATTATTCCCCTCAATTTTTCCACAGGGTGTTTTGAGTTTACGACAAAAAACAACACTTTGATTTACCCCTGTATAATATTGCCTGGACGAAAAATATGACTTATTACAATAATTAAAAAGACACACAATGAACTGATCTACAGACTGGTAAAAAATTTATGAAAATCAGATGAAAAATAAAAAAGTTATAAAACATCAAAATTGGGCAAAATTTTAGGGTGACGGAATTTTGTGCCGGGGAGTGTATATATAATAAATATAAATGGTAAAGTTCGTGTTTTCTATGCATCTGCGTTCCGTCAAACTAATGTGACATAAAAGTGTCACAGTGTCACTGTTAGAACGGTGGTATTAATGCGACATTTCAAGTACAAATTATCAATTAAACAAATCGTATATCACTCTAAAGATCCTTAATAAAGGTGAAAGAATTTGTGCAACTTCTAAGTGATTCGTTTCCGTGTATGTCCAGATGTCCAGATATACAAGTGGTAAGTGTTTTCTTATGATTTTATTTATCTATGTATTTGATTATTTCTCTGTGTAATTAACTGCTACAAATCCAAGATCCCCACTTTGGTTGATAATTGTAATACATGAATTTATGTAAGCCCTACTCGGGATGATAATTTATTATATATGATTTATGATATGTGAATGCTCTATACGTTGTTTTTATAGATTTGTATAAAATGAGATAATGTAACGTAATAGTGTGGCGAAGAAATGTCTGATCAGCTTACAGGATACTTACACTATTTCTTCCCTATTGAATCCTTCTTGTTTTAATGGGCGCCAGTTCTATGAACACTAATTTGTAGTTTACTAGAAGGATCACTTAAAACACGAGTACTCTATAGTCCTAGAGGGGGTTCAATTAGGTCTATGTAAATTTCTTTATAAGATTAACACTTTTAAAGTGAAGTTACATTCCAAATAGTGAATTTTATGTAACTATAATATTTTATTAAATCTATTGAGTTCTGTTTAATCTCAAATTGTATGATTTCAAATGTTTCCTGAAAGGTTTCAAAAGAACAAGAAAGAAGAAGTAATTTATATATGACTATGTTTATTGTCATAATATAATATGATAATAAATAAAAAAAAACTGAAACCTTATTACTACCCTACTCAAACCTACGTAATTTATTCCTACTACATGGGACCAAGTCCTCTGTCACAATGTATCTTAAAAACTAACCTTAAGTTTGAAATTGTTATTACCTTAGAAATTTATGTAAATCCTTTTTAATTACGATGCACAAAAACTTATCATTACTCTCGAACACTGGTTGGAACGCGAACTAACAAAAGCTGCTGGGTCCTGATGGTGGCGTCATCTAGCGAATGTCGCCGTACTACCTCTGGAATGCTGTTATGATCGCTGGAATTTTATTATGGGATATATTTACCTCAAACCTTTAATTTTCGGCTTCTGCGCTTATATACTTTTATTACTTGAATTCTCTGAGAAAATTGTTTCCTTTTCTTTATCTTAATCACAAAACTCTTTTGCGGCTGGGGACGCTACCAAGCCCCTATACTTTTCACTTGCTAATTACGACGAAAACACTTAATTTGTAGTTATTCCTGCTTGTAGACGTTTTCTACGGGGGTTCTTACTTATTTAGCACAATTTTATATATTTTTTCATTAGTTTTACTATTAATTTCTAACAAATTTTGAGAAAATTAGGATCGTGGCTGTTACCTCATCGAACGCCTTAGCTGGACTCTTTCGCATTGTTATATGTAACTACGGATATGCCGTATGGAAAAACATCTGCATTTTATGGAAACCGTCCTTCTTTCTTGTTATTATGATACAATCTGACCAGATTGTTGCCAATTGTTTAATTTATTTAATTTTACGTAAAACACTTACAATTTGAACTTCACTTGATCTAATTTTGAATTCTAAACACTATAATATAATCAGATTCACTTTTTGTTGCGTAACCTCAATTTATTTACGAGACGTCATTTCTACATTGCATTTTGGATCGCGACTTTAAACTCTCGAAACCCATATTTGCATTGATGCTTTCGAATTAATCTTTTAATCTAGACATAGTTTATGAATGTTCGATATTCTGTAATTATTATTGGGACTTGTCTATTGTGATTATGCTTGATATAGATTTTTGTGCCGATAAATAATTATTTATTTATTTATTATTATTATTTATTTATTATTTATTTTATTGGCTGCATCTGAATAGTGCAATTATAAATCTTATATTATTAACATTTAAAAAAAATCGTGTCTGATAATAATAGATAATAATAGAGATATAAAACTGTAATATAAAGTTAAGAACAAATCTTGCTAGATGCTACCATTTTCCCGCAATGATTTAATGCATATTATTTGTATATGTTTTAGAATTCCGAGGCATTAATCTTTTTAATGGGGTATTTAGATTTACGGTTGAATATAACTCCCAAGTTATTTAGTTCCAGATGCTCTATAGTTATTTAATAATTCATTCTTTTATTATACGAACTACGAATCATGATTTCGCTTTCATATATAATGAATAACGACTATTCAATTCAGATTATTAAAAAAATTATTATAA
>CAXKVY010004413.1:0-17556 GCA_964058915.1 Tetropium fuscum
CGAGCGCTAGCGAGTTACACAAAATAGTGTTCTCAACGTGTTTCATACAAGATATTTCAAATTTTCACCAATTTTATATTTTATGAAAAGAAAACTGAATTTTATACGTTTAAAAGGAATCCAGTAGGTTGTAACGGTGTGACAGCTCGTCACATTCACAGCTTGTCAGTTCTAAATAACCTATTATGAAATGAACTTTACAATACCAGTTGCGGAATATTTTACTTTTGATTGGTTGTGAAAAGTAAGACGTTTCCTAACGTCAAAGGGTTTTGAATGGTGCCACTTTACATGTCAAAATTAGACAAAGTTCATTTCATACTAGGTAATTTAGACCTGACAAGCCATGAAAGTGACAAGCTGCCACACCGCTACAACCTACTAGATTTTATTTAAACGTATAAAATTCTTCTCTTTCTCAGTTTTCTTCCCATAAAATATAAAATTGCATAAAATTAGGAAAAAATCTTATATGAAACACGTTGGGAATCACTATTTTGTGATCACACTTATCCTTCTGCGGAACTCGCTAGCGTTCATTCCGCAGAAGTAGGTAGTACTTTTCCCAACTGGTTACATAAATAGCTATTCCATGTTCCATTATGTAACTGAGTGATGAAATGATTTTTTACTGATTTACTGATTTACTGAATTATATTTGGATTTCCTTTTTAAGAGAGGTTAAATAAAATGTTGTACTTAACAAGTTATGAAAAGACTAATTTTATTTGACTCTTGTAATTTGCAAAACTCGCTGGCTTCGCTTACTCGTTTTGGCAAATATTATATTCGTCAAATAAAAATAGCCTTTTCATATCGGTTACGTAAATACCTATTAAATATTTTATTCATTCTTGCTTGTTATTGTAACTAACTTTATCGTAAAGCTGCATGCGCCACTATTCAATGACTAATGATAAAGTGAAAAAATTAAGTCCTAAATAAAGATGAGTAGACGGTATATAATGAACTCAGTGGGAGTTTACCTTTGTGGAAGATGGGTTAATGCTGGTGACAAGCAAACAAACTGATGATTCATCTAGGGGATTGTAGGCTTAACGATAATAGCATAAAGTTCAACATCCATCCATCTCAGTAAGCACCAGTTCCTCCGATCGGCAATTATTTCAATATCTGCTCCTGCTATGGAAAAATCATTAAAAAAACACCGGTAAAGGCACGTTCAAGAAATCGCTCATTTTTAAGCGATAACTTCCAATAACTTTATTATCTACTATCTCCATAAATCCCAGTCTTGTTAAATTCATTCGTGTTCCGGGAGAGGACATTAAAAAACCTCTCGTGCAAATGAAATCGCGAAACCATCACAATTTACGGGATGGTATCGACGAGAGTTCCCTTGTAATCAATTTACCAAACGTACGTGACGTATTTAAATTCTTCTCCATAAATTTGAATGCTACCTTAGCCGTCCGAACGACGGCTCCTATCGAACTAATTTGAAATTTAAAATTTTACGTGGCCGGGAATACATAAATTAATTTGCTTAAGAGTAGGTACGTAGGATTAATTTATATATCTTGGGTTTTTCTTCAGCTAGCTCTCCTTATTGCATAATAACGTAGATACACGATCGTGTACCGGATACAGCGCCATTACTATGCCACTTAGAGATACAGAATAATGTTATTAAAGAAAGATTACATTGCACTCTGGAATTAGAATACACCACGATAACAATATCACCTTAAACTTGACACTTTCTAAACAACTAAAGTAGTAGGTCATTATTCATCGTAATTATCAATTATCATTTGTTTTGTAAATATAGCTAAAAGCATATTATCATAATAGTAATTTATTTACCAGATATTGTTGTGACAATAAAACATTGTATCATCAGTCATGCCTTAAATTCTCCAAAATACAAAACAACATCTCATAGAATTTAATCCAACTATAATTTATCTAGTAGGCGACTGTCATTTTGACATTTTGTAAAGATAACCTATTTGTTGTTAGTTGAGTTACACTATTGTCATTTGCTGAGATATTGACATTTTGAAAATATTTTTGTTACAATTCAAGATGGACAAATGGATGTAGGTACTGAAATAATGCAGACATGACCGATATGCATTTCATTGACGGCCTTGTTAAAGCCTTGCTAATTTTTTTAAATGGAACAAATGGCAAATATGTTTGTATTATTATGTTCGTCACCAAATTTTAAGCAACTTTCAAATTGTCCGTCCATCCGTCCGTCCGGATGTCACGTTTTTTGTGAACACGGCTGTGAACATCTCAAGAATAAAATGTTCGCACAACGTTAGATTAGGCAGAAAAATTGTATTTGAATAAAGGAAGAACCCTATAATTTTTGAGCGAAATCCAATAATAAATGCCCACCATGGCGTCCCAAAATATATAAAAAATATACATATCAATAATAACAGTTCGTAAAATTCTAAATTATGTTCTATTATGTTCTATAATTACATTCTACTGCATTAAGATGGCCATCAATAAAGAGCTTCTTTATGGCGTTGAAGGCGCTCCCAAGATGGCGCACATTTTCGTCGTGTATGGTCCGAATCGAATCAAAATTGGTATCTCGGGTAAATTGGGGCGCTGATCACAATTTATCAAAATCAATATTCAATATGACAGACATTTTTGCCATTTATTGTCCGAAGCAACTCAAAATCGGTAGCTCGGGAATTATGGGGTAGCTCATCACGATTTTTTTTGAAATCAATAGTTGATGCCTCCAAGCTGGCTCTCGAATTTTGCCATTCAGTCAATAAATAGCCTCCAAAATTGTTTATCAGTGTTTTTGCATTATCAGTATTTACCAGTGTTGACATTCATTATTGTAGTATCCACTCATTTTGGATATAAAACGGATATCTGCAGGATGTTGCATACTGTCTGAATAGGTGTCTATTTTTATCATTTTTAGTATTCATATAATGCCTGCGTTCTGCGAAGTCAAGATTAACATATAAAAGTAGTTAAATGAATAATTGACATAATTTATAGTATATAGAGGTTCTGTCAATGTTTGTTTACCTTGCACTTGTTTAGTTTAACATGGCTTACGTTAAGAAAGAGCACTTTCAAAGTTTGTTTTTGCTGTTTCGCTAGAAGTTAAAGACTTTTATTATATTAATAACAACTTTTTATTAATTATTATTTATGCGATTTAAGTAACGTGGCATCAGGTGTCACAAATATAGTCGAACCGTCAGGTTCGTTTAATATACAGAGTGTTTTTATTTTTTTTAATGAAGTCTCATATATTTTTTTCCTAAACCCCTTCACCTACAATTTATTACCCTCTATAGTTGGGGTAAAAACATTGTTTTTATTTATTTTCTCCACAATGGAATCGTTCAGGAAATTGAAATTTGACGGACAACTTGCTATAATGCAATGACAGTTTGTGGCAGTTGTTTAACCCTGAGATATTGTTACAAGCGGGTAAAAAAACAAAACCCTATAATATTCTTCATCAGAACTTTTTAACTCGTCTATATTCAATTATTTAGAAATACGATGTTAAAAGATATCAATCTGCAGCTCTTGAGTTTTGTCAAACATTTATAGTTTGCATATAAAAAAACCTTTCAAATAAACTTGCTGAAGGGGTTATTATTCGGCGAAACAGTCAAGTAGGCAGTAGTAAAATAAAGTCTTCATGGCAAGTATTGCCATCATTGATCTCGTTTTCTCTAGACAGTTGCAACACAATACAATCTGTATTTCTGTAAATCTGTAGAAACATTTTTTTTTGTTTTTAATTCTTATTTGCCTTCACAGAATAAGAACAATGACAATACTTGTCATAATGATTTTATTTGACCACCTATATGACTATTTCACCAAATAATAACCCAGTGAATTTATTTGAAAGGGGATATGTTTCATTTTATTTTTTATGAGAAACTATCATATTAACGAAGAAAACAGACGATACAGAAAAGTTGCAGATTGGAGCCATAGGTGCACATATAATTTTTACGTAAGGAAATATCAACAGGTTAAAAAGTCGACAAAAGATATTATAGGGATTGATTTATTTACTCCCTTGTGACAATATCTCAGGGTTACAAAAACTGTAAGAAACTGCCATTTTATTAGTGAAAGTTACGCGCCAAATTTCATTCTTATAAATTCATCCATAGTGGGGAAAATATATAAATACATTTTTTTACCCCAGCATTAGAGGGCTCTAACTTGGAGGGGAAGGGATATTGAAAAAAAAAATACGAAAGGCACCTTAATTTTTGCTGAAAATTCACCTCTTAAAATATGTCGCATCAATTTAGAAATATACTGTAATGACTGCAATGTACAGAGTATATTGCAGTCATTACAGTATTTTCCTATCTGGCCAAATAACTATAACCATATAATTGTACGTATGTACCTACGTGTTTATTGAAATATGGTGATCTGGTGTAAACATATTTATTCCTTACTCATTTGTAACGTCAATATCAAAACACCGTATTAATAGCCAGTTTGTGTTAAGAAACTACGAACTTCTAAAATGTTTACAGGTTAACTCTCAATTTTGCAAGTTAGTAGCATTATTTGTATTCTGAGAATTCTGTTTTATTAGTATCATATAAGTTCATATATATGATCATCAAAATCATTGTATAAAAAAGAGCGTTATATGCGAAAATTAAATAATCGCTATTTTATTCGATATATTGATCTAAATTCTTATCAATGGTCAGATCCGTTGGAAATATTGACATTAGCGATATGTCTACTAGTATGTGATTGAAGTATGCATCTTATATAATGCGAAACTCTAACACAAATTACGGTAGATGTTCAACAGGGATGACAAATAATATAAGAAAATTTATCTACCCTGGATTTGGTCCCATTGTTTAGACTCTGCCCCTATCAATTACATTTACCTTCAATTCCTCGCCCTGATGGATATCCGCTGTTCCTTATACGAAATAGAGCAGATACTTTTCATCCAATGAAAATGCAATGCCTAAGAATTTAGAAAGCTTTTGTGTATCTTTATTTTTTATAAATCCATATACGTGCCTCTTGAATGTGTTCCTATATTAAATAGATATATCTGTCTGATAAAATATTTTCCATTTTACTCATTTTACAAGATTATCAAGCATATATAATACTTTATCTTTGTATTGCAGCAAATGCAAATACAAATAAAAGTAAATAAATTATTTATTTCCTAATAGCGGAAGGCAATTATTTTAATTCCCTGTTATTACACGGCTCGTTTTGCTCGAGACAACAGCGGAATTCTAATTCACTACTAATCTGATATTTAAAGCTGTGCTCAAATTGGTTTTTATATCTGCTCGTTTTTCCATGGACCATTTATTGCATTGTTCTGCAATGCAGCTGACCAAGAACTAAGCTGTAAATTAAACAAATTGCGTCTGGTTTCAGCTTTTTTCATCGCATTGCAATCCGACCGGTCAGGCACCCGGACGAAACGTTATTTATTTTCTCCCGCAAACATACTAGTATGTTCATGTTATTGAAATCACCAATAGTCAACATGGCGCGTGTTTTCGTAATGCCATTCATTTATGTTTGGTATTAAAATAAATTTAGTAAACAATTAAAAAGTAAAAAACGAGACTCAAAAAGAAAATATTAGGATAAACAGAAAATGTAAAAGTAATCTAGTAAAAGCAGAACATGATGTCGATATATAGAAAAGAGAAAATATAGTCAGAAATGGAGAAAATTAGAGAAAGCTTAAACAATATGACATCAGAAGGGATGTGGAGAACAGTTAAAAATTATGGAATAAAAAAAAGCAGATAAAACAGAAAAAAACAACAAGCTGGTGAAATGAAGAATGGGAAGTAAAGCTGAAAAAAGAAAAATAAAAAAAATGCTCAGTGACAATAACAGCGAGAATTATAACACCTATAAAAAAATTAAAAAAGAGATGGTGAAAGAAGCGACACAACAATACTGGGAAGATTTTAAAGAAAAATAATTGGAACCAAAAGCGATTCTATAGAACAATAAAAATGCCACGAAAAGGCCAAGAAAATAGAAATAGATACATATAATCACTAAATGGAGAAATCTTAGAAGAAGATGAAGATATAATGAAGAGATGGAAAGAATATTTGGAAGAACTAATACAGAACGATTAATCACGATAGAAGTAATATAACAGAAGAAATTGAGAATACCATAAATACAACAAGAATGCAGAAAATGATGAGAATATGAAAGAAGAAATAATAGAGAAGCCATTAAGATGTTGAAACGAGGCAAGGCAGTAGGACACGACGGCATAGCAGCGGAAGTGATAAAAAGCATCAATGAAAATAGGTTAGAAATTCTAGTAAAAATATTTAATATGATCTAGTATCCATATAAAAAAGTAGATAACAGAGAGTGTAGGAACTATAGGGGAATTGCATTGATCAGCACTATATTAAATATATAAAAGAGAATTCTGGAAGAGAAGCTAAGAATAATAATTGAACAACAACTAGAAATACAACAGTACAATATCATATATTTACAATGAGGCAACTGATTGAAAAAAATAGAAACGATGACATATACGTAGCGTTTATACATACGACAAGAACTAAAAGTACAACCTATTTTGTAACGTACTAAGAAGCAACAATTAAGCCAATGACAAAAATTAAGGTGTTTTGGGCATGAGGGAAGCATTTGGAAACGAGGCGTAACATAGAACGAGGAAACAAAAATGGCAAGAAACAAAAAAAATGGGCAATATTCGATTTAATCATAATATTGCATAATGTATAGATATAACGTAATTTGTGTGGATGGTTAAAATGTAAATACCTTAACACACTAAGGTTATATAACTTTACTGATTATAATAATAAAAATAAAAATGAATTTAACTAAGGGGTGGAATATCCCAAGTCTAAATTGTTTCAGGAACAAAATTCAAGGTCCTTAATCAATATTACCGCTCAGTTTACCAACAATGGGGAATAACATTCCTCGGAGAGTGGAACAAAGCGGATCCTCACCTCAAACAATTCTGAAGTTAAAGTCAACGCTGATTTTGAAAGGCCGTATAGCCACGGATAAGTGAAGACAAACGATTCCGCACTTTCCAGTGCGATCGCAAACGCTGAAATTTATGGAATTAATATCCGGAATGTGAAAGGCACGCCAAGACCGGGAACAGGCCGACGGGAACGTTACAATTAGCCCAGGTATTAATCATAACTATTATAATGCATGGCGAGGGGATCAATGTAGTCCTAATGAAAACTATGAAGTCCTTGCTGAAGAGGTGATTTATGGCTTTATTCGTAATTAAAGGGGATATTCAAATAACTATGTCCCTACAGACTCAAAACTATTTTCAGCTCTCCTAGAATTAATTGTTTAATAGTATGTTGTATCTTACTATGGAATGGACAGTACGGATGGCCAAATATTATGCATACTCGTCAAAATTTGCTTCGGGACATTTTGAAATTGTCCAAGGTTTATAACGCTGTAAAACTGGCAAACATTTATGGATTTGCATCGAATTTTCAGAACTTTTAGGGAAACGTTGTTGGCTTTCATCTCATTTATTAATCTTTAGGATAAAGTTGCTTAATTAATTTTTATTTTTTTTATCTTGTGCACAGCGTTAACCAAACACCCTGTGTTTTAGATTTTTATAAAATTTGTTTCTCATGTCTGCTTTAAAGCCATTTTTAAATTTCGTTCCTATATTTTCTGCACAAAAAGTTAAAGGTTTTAGTAAAGTTCTTTACTACTGAAAACGCTGGTAATGAATATAGAAGCTAGTAAAGAGTTACATTGTTACATCAAACAAACAAGTCATTACTATTAGTAGTAAAGGAGTATCGAGGAAATCTTTTTATTGATACGTCGCTTTCCTATATTAAAACCTCATAAAAACCCCATTTTCCGCGCGACACATTAATTGAATGGCCCGGGAACACGCTACAACCAGGCATCTGAGCACTTGTTTAGTCTTCGTGACTAGGTGTAATAAATGCGGCGGCAATACTCCGCGTCCCCATACCTGCCGTATATTATAAGTTTTCTCATAAGATCGGACCTCTTGCGGCTTTGTTGCCCCTTCCAAAGCACCGCAGTCTACTAAATCAACCTCCACGTATTAATAAGCGATACTTTAGCGAGTAAATGCTATATTTTTACCACTACAAAGGGCTTTACGGCGCTCCAGCGTTATCAAATTGCTTTTATTATTTTTATAGCTGGAAATTTTCAATAGGCGGTGTCTGGGAGTGGGGGTGTTTAGGGCAACGAGCGGGTTTTCGTTTAATTACTTGAAATTGTATGGCTCAGAAGAGAGACTTTTGGTTAGCGATATATCCAAGACAAACACGGAAGTTTTAATAGTTTTGCAAATGATAATATCATAATGTGAGGATGAGCCAGGTAAAGTTTCTTCGATAGTGATTCAAAAGGTAATAGAGGAATTGTTAATGGAACACCAAAACTACATTGCAAATGAAACAATATAAAGTTTTTATTTATAATGTTATTTTCAAGTTAGTGTGATGACAAAAGATACCTAATCTAAGTTAAGTCTGATTGCCGAAGGCATAAGTGGAGGTATTAGTAAACTAGTAACATTTATTCCGCTGATTAAAATGGCGATGTTAAAAAGCAATTGAACGTAGATTATATAACATAAGTCAAAAATTGTACTTTTTTTAAAAGGCTAGCCCCTGTATGTATATTTATGTATATGGGTAGGAGTGTAGTGGTTTCACTTTCTTTACAGAACTTAGGCCTCATTAGGCCCTTTGTGCATTCCTCCTTTTTACTTGAGGACTTTTCTTCAAACCATCCTATTTATTACGGGTGGCTTGGTGGCAAAGTCTCTATAAAATTTTTATGTATGATAGCATGGTTCTGAATTACCGAGATTTATTACTCTGTCCCCATTACCATTTATCGGGAACAACGCGCCCGCGGCAAATGTTGAGTGTACCCAGATCTCAGATGGACTACCACAGCCCATCCCCAAGCCTGCCTAGGTCACTCATCTAAGTGCCACCAACGTCTGCCTTACTTAACTTCGAAGATCGATATCTTACCGACCAAGTCTCGCGGCTAGGCGGTCCCTAGCCCCTGTATATTTTTTATATAGATCTATTGCAATTTTTTTGCTTGTCTAAAAAGTCCTTATGCACTAATGCTCTAAAATAAAAAAAAAGTTGTATTTCGCAACTTTTTGTTTTTCGACTGGGAAATATATTTTAAAACAAAAATAAATGTTTATTATTGTTATTTGTTAATATTATTAAATTATTTCAACCTGTAAGTAAAGCAGAAATAATAGAAAAAAAGAATATAAGAATACATTACATTTTTGGGGAATGCAGAGAAAATGGTGCTGCTGCAGCCAGTCTGTGTCGCGAAAGATATTCGCGTGCTTTGTGACATCTTGATCATCGCGTGTTCACAAATGTTAACTGAGCATATTCGGAATGTAAAATGCCTCACAGTTGCGCTGGTACACGTATGGATTACCATGAAGGCGTCTAACAATAGATTGAAAATTATTCATCTACTTCGGCACGAACAATTGAAAGCCGTATGCTTCCTGGTAACTACGTAAAACCTGTTGAATTTGGCCAAATAATGCTGCCGAAACATAAGGAAGACCCACTTGCTAGATAATATTTTATGGACAGATGAAAGCACATTGAAAAAACATAGCTACATGAACGCGCACAGTCTTCATAATTATGCCCTGGAAGTAAGGGAGTCAACACTCTTCGAATAAGAACTTAATTTAAAACAAACTTAACCACAGAGAAAGATCAGCCGTCTTCGTTCCATTTTCTGACCTCCCCGGTCGCCGCATTTAAATCCACTAGTTTTTTTTTCCACTGGCTTTGCATAAAGGAGAAGAAGGTCTATGTGAAACCAATAAAAATGTAAACCATTTGATACACTGTAGCATTTATATCGTGGTGATTTGAACACATTCTTTGATTTTAATTTGTTTTGTTTTTAATAAATAACTCACTTTAATTTAACAAATGTTCAATCAAATTTCATTATCAGTTAAATGATATCAAAATGAGCTCCTTTTGCAGTAAAATGGAAATCTATTTTTTTCTAATCAAAAAGAAACAAAAAATTAGATCATTTTAAAAACTAGACTAATGAGAAAAGTAATGAGAATATTTTTAATTACCTTGCCAGATTAGCTTGCAATTTTTTGAACATTCCCTATGTAGTTTGTTAGCTAATAAAAAAAATTACACTTGAATCGGGCAAAAATGTTTTTTTTCCGCAAATCTGTGTCACTATTATTTCTCTTTCAGTCGGATTAATAAGGGATTAAGGTTGCGTAACAAAAGTTAGCATCTCAAAATATGGAATTTTTTAGCTCTGGTACTCGAAAAACTGATCCAAGGTGTAGATTTTCACCAAATTCATAAAAGAGCTAACATCTAAAAAACTAAATTTTTTTGTCAAATTTTTCTATTCATTATATATATATATATATATATATATATATATATATATATATATATATATATATATATATATATATATATATATATATATATATATATATATATATGTATATATATATATATATATATATATATATATATATATATATATATATATATATATATATATATATATATATATATATATATATATATATATATATATATATATATATATATATATATATATATATATATAAATGCTCGTAATTTATAATTTAAAATCAAAACCTATTTCTTAAATTATCTAATATTAAATCTAAATTTTATATTAAACTGCTGCAGTTATTGTACCTGAGACCGAAGATCATGGTATCTACATAGTAATTTACAGCGAAAACTGTATTCTTTATAATCTTGTGTAATGTCGTATATCTTAAATATTCGTTCATTGATTTGACTGTTTAAAAAGGCAACGCAATTATCACGTCCGTGAACTGTTTGAACCCGTGTTGCGGAAACAAAAGGACACATCTGCAACGTTAGCGCTTCGGTTCGTCCTGCATTTTAAACGGTAGGAGATGGCTATGAGGGCTCTAACAGTCCGCTAACTGTCCCGACTCCGAGGAGGGACGGATGCACATGCAAAAACCCGGCACGTGTTCTGATTTCGCTTTGGTGGAACCGTTTAAAGTTTGTCTCGAGTGTATAGATCACGTAGGATAGACTTTCTCTGCACACTTTACATATTATATAAGTAGTGCAGTATCATATGCGTCAGAAAGTCGTATAAAGGGTAAACATTAAATTGGTTTATTAACAATTCGGTACTTTATGAAAATGGGTAATATTTTTTTCTGAAACTGTATTTTACAAGACAAATAATATTTTAAACCATGTTTGACAAGGAATCTCCAAGAAAAAAAGCAATTGGAAATGTTGTCTTTTATTTCCATGGTCTACTTTGTGAATCAATTTTTACATAGTATTTCTATGAAACGCAGTATTCACTGTAAAAGCATATAAAAACATGACTCAAGGCAAACGTGGAGTTTTCATAAAGCGGAAACAAAGTGCTTTCGAACTTTACAAAAATATACAGGGCGTTTCATTTGAAGTAATAAAGTTGCCGTATCCTAGAAAATATGCTGTCATTCCCGGTAAAACCGAAAGTGAGCAAAAAGACGGAAACGGAAAAAAACTTTCAGTTAAAAATAAATTAGAAGAAGGTTGGCGAAATCCGCATTTCATTATTCAAAAGTTATATCAGTTTAAAAAGGATCAAAATATAAAGGGACACCCGGCTCATTCCGTTTTCTATTGTCCTAAATTGATGGGATAGCTTGGGGCGCCATGTCCAAATTTAATAGGATTAGGTGTGGGGACATTGTCGGAAAAGTTGCCTACCATGGCCGTAGTAAGAATAGGGACGTAGAGCGTCCGCGGATTTCTTCGTACGGAGTCACCTGCACTTGATTATTTGCCGTCCATAATGAAATAGGCGTTGATAGATAAGGACGGACCATGCCAGCGGCGAGCCGCGAGTCAGATATCTCATGACGAGGATTCCTCCATGAAATCCGCGCCCTGTGGTGGCGTTTGAGTTGCCATATCGATGCACTGAGGTTTTGGTGATGGTTATTTGTATTTGTTGCATATTATTCACTAAGCATGCAATGACGGCTATTATTCACGATGGTGAAAATCACCGCAGTTAATAAGAGCCATTACTTGTGAGTACAAAATTAGCCATTACATGCGAGCCGAGCAGAATATTATACCTTGTGCGCTGAAGAACTATTTTATTAGTGGTATTTTCTGCGCATAAAAAGGAGAAGTAACTAATTTTTATTAGGTGCAAATTTCATAAAGTTTACCATCGTGTATGTTTTGTTTTATTATGATTCATTTTCTCGCGGAAATACGACTAAATATGCCGCGTGTGAGTAACAAAATCCTTATCGGAACCGACACAAATAAATAATCAAACCGCACATGTGGTTATACCGCTATCAAAAAACCATTACGCACGGCCGCATCGATAAAAAATAATTGGATTCTCGTGGTAGGAAACACTATTGCCGTTACATTATTATTTGTACACGCAACGCCAATATTTTCATGAGGAGAAGAAGAAGTCCTTTGTGCCTGGAAGCTCGTGAAAAATGATTGATGAAGTCATATATTAAATATAATGTTTCTGAGAATAACAATTAATGCAAATATATATACGTCTTAATTGCTACCGATAGTTTAATGGTTAAATATTTTATTCTGTTAAAAATATATGATGGTAACGTCGTTAACTGATAGAAATACAATAAAAAAAATAAAGCTAATAGAGGTTTATTGTGACTGTCGCATCCGCCAGAACTTGAAATTTCAATCTAATCGCCGTCAGCTACAAACTAAAGTTTAATTGAAGAACATTTCAATGACGGCAACTTCTGGTTTTTCATGGACGAGGATTCCTCCATGAAATCCGCGCCCTGTGGTGGCGTTTGAGTTGCCATATCGATGCACTGAGGTTTTGGTGATGGTTATTTGTATTTGTTGCATATTATTCACTAAGCATGCAATGACGGCTATTATTCACGATGGTGAAAATCACCGCAGTTAATAAGAGCCATTACTTGTGAGTACAAAATTAGCCATTACATGCGAGCCGAGCAGAATATTATACCTTGTGCGCTGAAGAACTATTTTATTAGTTGGTATTTTCTGCGCATAAAAAGGAGAAGTAACTAATTTTTATTAGGTGCAAATTTCATAAAGTTTACCATCGTGTATGTTTTGTTTTATTATGATTCATTTTCTCGCGGAAATACGACTAAATATGCCGCGTGTGAGTAACAAAATCCTTATCGGAACCGACACAAATAAATAATCAAACCGCACATGTGGTTATACCGCTATCAAAAAACCATTACGCACGGCCGCATCGATAAAAAATAATTGGATTCTCGTGGTAGGAAACACTATTGCCGTTACATTATTATTTGTACACGCAACGCCAATATTTTCATGAGGAGAAGAAGAAGTCCTTTGTGCCTGGAAGCTCGTGAAAAATGATTGATGAAGTCATATATTAAATATAATGTTTCTGAGAATAACAATTAATGCAAATATATATACGTCTTAATTGCTACCGATAGTTTAATGGTTAAATATTTTATTCTGTTAAAAATATATGATGGTAACGTCGTTAACTGATAGAAATACAATAAAAAAAATAAAGCTAATAGAGGTTTATTGTGACTGTCGCATCCGCCAGAACTTGAAATTTCAATCTAATCGCCGTCAGCTACAAACTAAAGTTTAATTGAAGAACATTTCAATGACGGCAACTTCTGGTTTTTCATGGACGAGGATTCCTCCATGAAATCCGCGCCCTGTGGTGGCGTTTGAGTTGCCATATCGATGCACTGAGGTTTTGGTGATGGTTATTTGTATTTGTTGCATATTATTCACTAAGCATGCAATGACGGCTATTATTCACGATGGTGAAAATCACCGCAGTTAATAAGAGCCATTACTTGTGAGTACAAAATTAGCCATTACATGCGAGCCGAGCAGAATATTATACCTTGTGCGCTGAAGAACTATTTTATTAGTTGGTATTTTCTGCGCATAAAAAGGAGAAGTAACTAATTTTTATTAGGTGCAAATTTCATAAAGTTTACCATCGTGTATGTTTTGTTTTATTATGATTCATTTTCTCGCGGAAATACGACTAAATATGCCGCGTGTGAGTAACAAAATCCTTATCGGAACCGACACAAATAAATAATCAAACCGCACATGTGGTTATACCGCTATCAAAAAACCATTACGCACGGCCGCATCGATAAAAAATAATTGGATTCTCGTGGTAGGAAACACTATTGCCGTTACATTATTATTTGTACACGCAACGCCAATATTTTCATGAGGAGAAGAAGAAGTCCTTTGTGCCTGGAAGCTCGTGAAAAATGATTGATGAAGTCATATATTAAATATAATGTTTCTGAGAATAACAATTAATGCAAATATATATACGTCTTAATTGCTACCGATAGTTTAATGGTTAAATATTTTATTCTGTTAAAAATATATGATGGTAACGTCGTTAACTGATAGAAATACAATAAAAAAATAAAGCTAATAGAGGTTTATTGTGACTGTCGCATCCGCCAGAACTTGAAATTTCAATCTAATCGCCGTCAGCTACAAACTAAAGTTTAATTGAAGAACATTTCAATGACGGCAACTTCTGACTAACAAGGGAATTTAGTTTTATTTCTTGATTCCCCAGAAGTTGTACAAGACTCGCTAAATTTCGCTAAAACGTTTTCACTGTCAGGCGACGTGGTATCGATTAAATGCATTTCAGTTTCCTCCCCAAATGCCTACTTCGAAACATTTGAAATATGTCCGATATAAACCATCTCGACATTAGTTTAATAAAACACATAAAATTGTGTATTTAATAACTTTATCTGAAGCATCAAATGACTGTAATATAAGATATATAAAAAATAAATTACCGCTCATTCATCCCCTAATGCCTCGTCGAAACTATTTATTTGATAAACAGTAGCTATTAATAATTGAAGTAGCATTAAGGACAACTATTTATTATAACCATAAATAAACAAAGCCCAATCAATGTGAAATCTAACGCGATTCATTCCTAGGCGGCTTCGTTTCGTAATAAATCACGACGAGACGAATTTAGGTATTTTCTGTCTGAAAAATAGCAGCTCGAATGTCATCATAATAAAGCTTCATCAGAAACGCCGACAGGCAGTTTATAAAGCATCTAAGCATTTATTAACTCTTTCGAGAATAAATACGAAAAAAGCAGGAGATTATAGGAAACAACAGAGTGACAGCTAAATATTATTATAATTAATGGATATTAAAAAATGCTGCTATTCTTATATACAGTGCATTTTTCTAAACTGTACATTGGTAATTAACTGGGACAGTAACACTATTTGGTACAACTCGGCGAAGGCAGGCGTTGTTTAACGAGTCCGTGGCATCTGTAATGAACCACACCCAAAAACATTGTTGATGTTGTCGTTGTTGTAAACAGTTGTTTATGGTGGTGCAGTTGATTTGTTTTTCTTAGTGACCTTAGTGTACTTAAAGCAATTTGTGAAGTAGACTAATTGCCTTCTAGTATGGTTTTTAATTGTTTTTCGCGAAATAACAGGAATTTAATCCATATAAAACAACACATTTTTTGCAGTTTTGTTATTTTGCTTTATTTCTTATTTGGTCTTTCTTTCAGGACTGCTTTGCGTAAAATGTACCCCAAAAGGTCACTCATTGGTAATGGATAAGTAATTCCCACCAAACAAAAATGCAATGCTAATGTTTTGGATTTTATGAAAAAAAGAGGTTCCACTTTGTAATATTAAGCAGCGATTATTAAATGCTACTGTCATATGTGACGGGAGTTTTAAAAAAGTTTCTGAGGAACAAAAAGCTGTTGTGGAAACACCTGGTATGTAATCATCAACTTACAACAAGAAAAGGAAAATGATTTCTCCAGAATTTTATCTAGACTTTATCTAGAATATCCGTCAAATTTAATCAATATGAGAAACAGTTACTATTATTATATAATTGACAAAAGGAGGTTATCTGGAAAGGTTATATATTTGTATGATTTAATTGCTAAATGTTACTCAGCCATTATTTATGTAGAAATATTATCTAATATACCTACAGAATCTTCTGCTTCCAACGATGATGTGGAAGATGATAAAATAATATAGAAGAATCAGCAAAAATCGCGAAACAATCATTATTGCCAATAAAATCTAAAGATAAACAAAAAAGAGAGTGTCGGCTATTTGAAGATTGGAGTCATAAAAAATTAGTAACTGTTATCACTGAGGCAGTTCTACTAGCCTATTTTCAATAAAAATCTAGAGTATTCGACCAGCGCTCCACGCTTTTGAGTCTTTACTCAATGATTAGAACAAAATTGTCAAGGAAAAAGAATATTTACATAAAGAAATTTCCAAACTTAATAAATTTCCTTAAAATAGATCCAGAAAGTCTAGTGCTTTGAAAAAATAAGAAGTTGAGAAATTTTTGAAAGAAGCACACTTTTCACACTTCTCTGTCTTTGTCCGTTACCAATTGAGCATTCAAGATTCTTCCTAAAATATAGAAATGGAAAATGTAAAAGACAATGCGTTGGTATATAATACATACTATAGGGGCTTACCTAAAAAAATGCAGGATTTTTGTAATTGCCGAATGTTGGGAATTACACCGGTCACTGTTTTCGGACAACGTCTGCTACGATCCTGGCTGATGCAGGAGCAGACATCACCACTCCTAACGGTCATGGGGGATGGAAAGCAATGAACGTGGCTTATACATGCGCAGGGCTTTACATAACTGTAAGAAAGTTATAGTTAAAATTTATAACGTACAACTTTTTAAATCACTATTAAAAAATGCTTTATGACAACCTAATATTTATTTATTTTTATTTATTACCGATTTATAAAATTATTATTTGACATGTCTTTTCACTATGCGCTGTTACCGCTCACTACAATGACGAATGATATTAGCAAATGCGCAACTGAGCTGGCAGTCAGGAATAACAATTTCCTAATTAACGAGTAACTTTGACTGTAGTAAAGGGTAAAAAATTGGTACCCTTGAAGAGTATAAAATAAATACAGAAAAAGTGGTAAAAGTTGAATATACAAAAATATCATCCAAATCGGACAAGCGGTTCAGAATAATACTCGCCTCAACTTATAGTTAATTTTTGATGGTACGTTAATTTTGAAGAGGAGTGTAGTTTCCACACTTCTAAAATTAAGAATCGAAATATAAAGTAATATTCTAATATCAAAAATTAATCTTTCAGAAAATTATTCAAAGGGACCTGAAAACATAATATTTAAAGTCAAGAGTAAAGTAAGGTAAATAATTTTATCGAGTACGGGGTCGTTCTTGTACCTCGAGATTCTACTTTCGTGCAAGTGTAGTTAAGTACAAAACGGGCTACTTATCTCACTGTACACCACCTGCTCCTTCCTCGGCTAATAGCACTTCTTTTGCCCTTCCTAAGGGTTTTTGTGTGGGTAAATAGCTC
>CAXKVY010004414.1:0-29600 GCA_964058915.1 Tetropium fuscum
ATATTAATTAGCTGATCAATTAAGTCAAGCTGAGTAGATGCATATCGTACATAAGCATCTACAAATATATCATTATGTTATACCATCACCTTAATTAACTACTAGCTTTGATTATATATACCCCATAATCAAAGCTACTAGAGATTAGATCTCTAACCAAATCTATATAAATTAGTAGATATCGGTCTAATGACGCAACCTTTACCAGAAACCGGTCGATCTCCTGTTATAAGATAACCATTAGATTTCCGAAGGCCTAATATGACTTTCAGTTAGAGGTGTGGGTTTTCTAAAGGCAACGAAGTAAATACACATTGACGGAATTGGTCGTATCAAATTTATGGCAAGAAGAAAACTACCGTCGTAAAATTGGTTGCTTGAGTTCGCGGCCAAAAACATTTTTGGCATTATGTGTTCTGAGACCATCTGACCTCTTTTAAAATGGACCACGTACCACGTCGTTTAAAATATATAATGTAGGCAGGTATGTAGTTTATCTAGATTGTTTCGGCTTTAACTGCGTAAATGCGAAACGGGTCAAAGTGCGTGTAAACGCACTTGCGTGTAAACGCATATGTTAAAAATTTCTTCCCATCGCATAGTGGTCGGATCGTCAGATTTCGTGGTCACAAGTTCCAAAATCGAAGTTTGAATTTAGGGACTTAGGGATCGTGAGCGGATTCACCATCGTTCTCGCGCTCGCGCTAGTTGAGAAATTGCATCCCATTTATAATTTTACGTTGAATTAACCGATTTGTTCGTGAACATTTATTCGTTTGGTATGTATTTGTTGTAACACCTCTTTAATTACATTACCTTAATTAAAGGGCCTCTCATACTGGAGATGTGACATAATGATTTTTTTGTTGTTGCCCATCGGCTGCTCAGTTAAATACGGAGGTCGTGGATAAGTGGATTTGCTAGAGGCTTGCACTTAGATACCTTTAGATATATCATCAGAAAAATCGCAGCTTGACAATGACCGGCTTGATCTACTCCTACTTAAGATTTTGTATAAAAATACTTGACGCCAGGTCAGGAGTACTTAAATGCACAGAAGACCGCAGAAATTTCCCAGAGAAATAAAAGATAAGATTTTTTTTAAAACAATATATTACAAAAATATTTATATTACCAGTTGATGATTCACAGTGATTCTTAAATTAGAATTAAAATTTACAATTGGGTTAAAAATATATTACAACAAAAAATATTTTTTTTTCAAGAAGTCGGCAATTTTGACGGCGCCACTTTGTATATAAAAACCATATAAAAAATTACGGATTCGTGATCAGCGACCTCGAAAACCCCTTTGTGAATATTTTTGTTTATTAACATATTTCAATGAATAAACATTGTTTTTTTGTTGAAAGTCGGCCATTTTGCGGCTTTCATTTTGTTTTCACAAACAATTTTCAGATTCGTTTTCATAGTAGCTACATGAAAATCGTACCAAACAAGGGTTGTTGTTGCCTTGCATCAAATGAGGTGGCTCTGCTTTTTTTTATATATGTTGTATGTGATGAAGTGGCAATGACAAATCTATTTTCCACCTCGAAAGCCCTCCGGATCATTGTTAAATATTTGAAAAACAATTAAAAGTTCGTGCTTTTTTCAGTTGATAACAACTTTTACCACCAAGGATTTACAGCAAAATTCACACTTTTTACACATGTACACTTCTTAATTAGACTGAATTTGCATCAAAATGAAGAGAATTTGGTCTCGGCAAACCAAATGGTTTCTAAGATACAGCTGTTCAAAGATTTGCATGATTTCCAAAAGGAATTTTTTTTATGTTTTCTTCACTGCCAAGCAATAAATTTTACGAGCTATTTTACGGCAAAAGTCATACACGTTATTAAAGTAGATACACTAAATTTACAACAAAACGCGAGACCAATTTAGTCTATGTAGATTTCTATAAATCATCAAATATATGAATTGTTTATCAACACACCCTTCCAATAAACAGACCACAGGACAACATTATCTTTAACAAGTGTGGGAGAGGGAAAAACCCAAATGTCACCTATTCGACGAATTTCTTCACGCATTATGCACACCTGGGAATGGCACTGTTCCTTCACGCCTTCAGTGCTTATCATACAACCTCAGCACTTTTTCACAAAGAAAAATCAAATTTCTATACTGAAAAAAACGACGACTCTTCGAACAAATCGCCCCAATCCCACCCCTATGTGAGTCGATGAAGCAGGAGACACCTGCTTCGTTTCACTGTATGGATGCAACAGTGAATCCCAAAATCATCACAAGGGCGGCAGCTAAGTCCAACATGAAGCTCACCAGGTTGAAGATTTCACTCTCTGCGAACATACCACCAGATGAAAAGATTTTATTTTGCCAATGTTGATTTTATTTCTGCTCCAGACCACTTTATTTATGTCTTCGATACTGTTGAAAGTTATGGAAGGGTAAAGTACTTGTGAGAGGAAAGCAGTACTCAAATGGTCGGCTGTTCGCAACCACTGCATCGGCGAATCTTGCGAGAACATACCAGACCTGTTGTGCGAACATTGATGAACAACTCAAGTGAATTTATTGGACCAGCCTGGTCCATCAAAGATGTACAAGAAATACGAGTAATAACACTTTCTCTCACATTACTGTACATTATATACAATGAGGTGTTTCATAATGCTTTCATAAACCCTTCTAATATTTGCTTACTTACTTCAACAACTTTTAACAGTTGAAGACTGTAACTTCTAAGGTTCTAAGTGTCAAAATTGGACATTTTCACTTATACATGTGAAAATGGTGTATGTATCATACCTAATAATATTGCAAAGGTAGTAAGTGCCAGCGATTTGTTTAGATGTTCATCTATTGTCTGATAGATGATGCTCCCTGTATGTGCCAGCGTAATTTTCATTTCTAAAGGGTCTATGTGCCGACGCTGTTCTATTGTCATAGGATTGTCATCTTATTGTCCTAGTGTCCTGTGCTTCTTTTGTAATAATAAAAGTAAGTTAATAAAAATTGTGCTATCTATGGTACTTAAACCTTTTTCGGTAATATGTGTTAGATCCTTCTCAATAATATATACTAAGGCACATAGAACCTCTTTAGAAATAAATAATGAGGCACTTAGACCTTTTTACGATTTCCTATTTTCACTTTTTTTCAGTCCAATTTAAGGTTTTGTTTTCACTTTTGTTACTCAATCTTACTCAAAGTCTTACTTAAAGGAACTTATTTTATTAAAAATATATATATTTAAAGCTGCAATGATCTTTACTACTTGCCAAGATAGTTTTTCTTGATTATCTTGGTTTGAAGTTTTTGGCACTTAGACGCTTTAGAACTTACGGTCTTCAGTTATATCTCAAGAGCTGCCATGTCTACATACACAGTTTTAATCGTCTCCGGATGATGCCAATTTGGTTGGCGAAACGCGCGTCGAGCGAAGTGAGAGTGTTTTGGTGTTTGTGGAAACTACTCCGAGTGTTACACCAAAGTGGTCTCGTTTTATTGCAAATTTAGTGTTCTTTAATAACGTATGTGATGATTTTTGCCATCAAATGGGTCCTTCGTGGTCAAGATGGACGAAAACTAACAAAATCAAAAATTTCCTTTATTTGGAAATTTTATTTGTATCTTAGAAAGTATTTGGATTACCGAGACCAAATTGTGTTCATTTTGTTACAAGTTAGTTTGCTTAAAAAGTGTACATAGTGACTTTTGCCGTAACACAGGTCCTTGGTGGTAAAAATAGACACCAATCTTAAAATTTAATGGCTTTTTCAAGTTTTTAACAATAATCCGAAGGGCTTCAGAGGTGGAATACTTAGATTTGTCATTACAATTTCTTCACATACAACACATAGAAATACAGAATTACTTCATCTGATGCAAGAACAAATGTATCAATTCCATAGACTATCAGCGACCCCAAAAACCCCTATGTAGCAATTTTCAAAAATTACACAGAATATTTTACTTCTGGAAATACATATTTTGACCATTAATTTACGAAAACGGTACGAAAACGGTAGGTACATGTAAATTTGCATGCCACTGTTCAGGTAATTTATGGGGCTTTCCAACGAAGTACTCTGCTTCCCAAGTGTCCATTGACCCATCCTGTATAAATATACTAAATCGAATATTTTCAAGAAATTACTAGATAATAGCTACTAATTACTAGATTATATCTAATATCTAATATTATATCTTATATCTAATATTCATATCAAATTAAAGACGTTAATTAATCAGGCAAACAACATTGGAGTTTATAATCCACCCTGTATAAATCTATTTGTATCTATCTGTTTTAGTATTCAAAATTTTCTGCGGCAAATGGTATATTTCGGGTTCTAGATTTAATATTCCGTTGCTATAATATTTGTACAGTTTCTTTCCGAGAAAGTAAGAAACACAATACCCCGAAAGTAATGCGGTAAAAAACCTTTATTAAAATAAACAACATTACGGCCCGGCTTCGTATTCCCCTATCGATCAAAGCGTATCATATTCCCTCCGACTATATATTAAAAATTCATTGAAATTCAAATTTCACCGAATAACATTAAGTTTACGATATTGGAATATAAAAATATATCTTATTGAAGCTGCCGTAAAATACATTTTAAAATTTAGGAATTTGACAAACATCGGAAAACAATTTCGCACGTTGATTACCTATCAAATTCACGCTTCAGGTTATCAAACTCCCTCTGAGCCTCATCGCGTCCTGTCAGAGCTGACAGATCTTTTCACGCCCCACATATCATCTTAAATATTGTTTCTTTGACATCCGGAGAACCTTGATCCCGCTGCTTCGGATAATTAGGCTCGCAAAAATCGACACGGCTCCCATACTGAAAGGAAATCATTTCTATGTGTTGATGATAATAAATTAGATTTATTTTTCATGCAGACTTCTCTTAGTAGCGCCGATGTGACATTATATTTTGCACGCATAATGGCTATATTTGTGCTACGATCATTAAACAATAATAGAATTTTGTTATAAAGCAATCAAAACTATTACTCAGCTCAAGAAACGTAAATAAACTACAAAATAAACAGTACATCTAGGATATAATATAAGAAATAAGAAAAATCTTTCTAAGTTTCCGCCATACGCGCCGACTTCAAAACCGCTACTCGTTGAACAGCAATACGTATTTACAGGCACAGGACCGTAATCAACAACACCTCTAATACAAGGACAAAGTGCTGCCTCGTGACGTCATCATCCGGAGGCCTACGAGATACTTATGTTATTACGGGCTTTATGTAGTTATTTAGGTAGGTATGTCTGAAATCGTTTTAATGTAGTTTTGGAGATCAATAAAAAGATCAAACTAAACAAAGATATTACGGCATAAATCTATCGGAGTCTATGAAAAACACAGGTAAAGAATAATTTAAATGGTTAACTGTTTCGAAATACAGTCAAGATTACATGTGTCTAATTATTAGAGTATAGATGGTTAATTGTTTTAAGAAAACTGAAAAGTAATTCGTGATTAATTTTAGACACAGGAGTAATATGAACAACTTCTTTAAAATTTGAACAAATGCTAGTAATCATAAATGTATACGCAGATGTCGCTAACGAATCGTTATTATTTATTGCAGCTCCTACCACCTTACCACCTTTATATATAATCTAAATATGGATCAATGTGAATTTCATCCATTAGTAAACTAACATATTTGTCTTGGTCTTTTAAATATTTAAAGATTTTTTGTGCATATGTTAAAAAAGTTTTCTTCTCGTCAATATGAGGATCAGTTAGAAAACCATTACAGACTCCTTTGATTGTTTCGGGATGGGGCAAAATTATAGGTCGACGACTTCGTAAATATCTATATGCATGAGGACTAATTGTATATAAAATTGAGCAAAAAACCATAGTGGTAGTGGAATATCTATAACGTTCTTTTGATAATGTTCGCAATTTAAGTTGATCAGAAATAAATTAAATTCCTTGTGAAACATTTTCGTCCTCTATTTTTAAGTTTTGAAGTACATTGGACATAAAGTTCACAACATGGTTAAGCTTTGACATGTCTGTATGTATGTCTAAAAATGTAATTGTGTAAGTTTTTCGTCTTTGCTTTTTCGATACGTATTTGGGACAGTTCGGAAATTTACTTGGTACGCTAGTTTCTTTTAACCGGGGTAAAATAACTAAACTAAAATAACTGAAACGATCTGACCAGTTTTTGTATCCTATTGGAAAATTTTGTAAATAAAATCTTCCTTTTCAAAGTGACACTCACACACTCGGGAATTGTCACTCGGCACAAAACTTTCACGTGGAATTGCAGAGAGCCATTTTCTGCGATACTCTTCGTCTCTGGGAAAACGAAACACCCGACTTTTCTACTGGTTTTGTAATTTCCTGTACAACCGGTAACACAACACTTTTGGGGCATTATGATATAATACCCAACAAATAAACCGTTAAAAAAGATCAAGAATCTCAGGAAACTATTCCCGTACGCTATCGACAAAAATAGTCTAGTTGCAAAATAAGAACTAAACATTTTACACGACATGGATAAATAATAACAATATTTGTGGGGTGCTTGTTATCAACACATATGAAGAGAGAACCCTACAGAAAAAATCTTCTTAGGCTTAGATCCTTCATTCTGCAAAACAATACAATTATGATATTTCTGAGATACTCTTTCTGCATTAATTAGATAGCTGCTCCTACGTTTTATGAAAATATTATTCTGATATTATCTTTGGGTAATGCTTGGCCATTTCGCTATTTTATTTGGTTTTGTAGCTAATGAATATTATAATGAATACTAATTTGCCTTTACCGGAAACCATAAATTAAGTGACACTTCTAACTGCCAACTGACCCAAGGATTAACAAATTATAATTTTACTGTCGAATCTTTAAGAGTCACTGAGTTTATGAGACGTACCGCCGGATGGCTTAATTAACCTTACAGACAAGACAATAAGATTTTAGTTCGGCGTCACACATCTGTTTACATATTGAAATTTAGCTGTGATATAGTACTTAAAAACAAAACATAATACAAAATAAATTTCCCATTTCATGTGGACCTTCTTAGAACTTTTGGCAAAATAATTTTGGGTCGACATCATACTTTCTGAAAAAAATTATAGGCCTGGACTTTACCTTTTTGTTACACACTTAACAATCTATAGGGCAGGGTAACGTTAAGGGCAAAACGCCCGCCAGCTGGACACTGGGAGTCATCTAAGCATTCAAAACGACCAATCGCCTCGCGCAAAGGCCTATTCATCCCCAGCCAAGTGCACCATTAGCTATTTTCACTGAAGTCTAAGCTCTAGGAGTTGTTCTTCGGCAATGGGTTGGACAATAGATTGCAGTCATTAGACTTCTTTTCTAAGAAAGTCAGCCCTGATTAGTCTAAATATGCAGCGTACGATCGCGAATCACTAGCGATATACCTTACAATGAAGCACTTCCGGTATGTGGTGGAAGCACGAAAATTCGGCATCGGCACATACATGAACTCAGCACTCAGACAACAACTGCATATGCTTCTCAAAAGAAAAATAATAGGAAAAGAGTACTGGGAGACGTTTATCCCCACATTCGTAATGGCAGCAAACTTGGATTAATAACGTCATGTAGACCTTGGATCATAAATTCAGGCAAAAAATCTGACAGTTATAGGCACGCGTCAAATTCTCCGCCAATCGCTACGGAGCATACCTGGGCGATTCTGACTAGCCAGCATTTAAAAAAAAAGTTTTCCACGATTGAAAATGTATGCATATTTTTAGCAGTGTGAAAAGTCCCTTCACATTTAATGTATAATGGTGTTCCCAACATTGGTACCAATTTTCAGCTGCATGCTAATTAATGTAAGCATACCCCTATTTTTTGAGCTATTTTGACCGAGTTAAAACCGATAGTTCTGATTTCACCTCAAATAAAATGAAACGTGGCCTTTAAACCAAATAAATTATCACTTCGTGGAAACCGGCAATATTTTTATCCGCCGTTTAGCTGAAATTATTTGCACAACTTCCTGTTGTCCTCTGACGGGTTTAAATAGTTTTAGCAATTAACACGACTAACGTTTATCCGCTCTTAGGTAGGTGTTAAAGACGACTTTATGTTAATCGTGCTCCAACGACTCGTATACATATTCAGGTAGAGTATCTGCTGCAAGTTCTTGCATCGGCTTGTAAGGGGTATTGCACCTATTAAAACATTACGAGCAGGCAATTCAAATTCGAATTAATTTGTTCCTTTAATTCAGACAAATTAACAAGGTGTTTTTCTTCGTAAAGCACAAAGGAGAGTATGTAGATGCGAGTTGAACGAACTGCCGTGCCGGTCGCTTCAAAACGCTTATCTCCTGCTTTTATGACAGGGAGATTATTTGTTCCAGCTCTTAAGTTTCTTAAAAAAAAGCATATTCTCTTTGCGATATGTGCGATATGCATATTATTTGATGCTCTTGAAATTTCTAGATACATATCTGAAACCCTGGCATTACATGGCATTAATTGTAATGAACCAAACTGTTGTATATTCGAAACAATGAAGATCCAATAAATGAGGCCCATGTTCACCTGTCTTTAACTACAGGACTGGATTTTGGATCCAGATTGGATCTTCAAATCATAATTAGCAAAGCATATTGTAACAGTCATAATTTCAGCACCCTGTATGCACTTACCTATATATATACATATATATATATATATATATATATATATATATATATATATATATATATATATATATATATATATATATATATATATATATATATATATATATATATATATATATATATATATATATATATATATATATATATATATATATATATATATATATATATATATATATATATATATATATATATATATATATATATATATATATATATATATATATATATATATATATATATATATATATATATATATATATATATATATATATATATATATATATATATATATATATATATATATATTAATTGCCTTTATCACGCCGGTATTTGGTTTTAGCATATTTTACAGCTATTAATTTAAGGAGTGGTATTTATTCACACAGACAGACTAAGTACACAAATATAACAATAAATAAGAGAGAGGGTTGTTTGAGAATTTACTTTATTAACAACTGCTTGAAGTAAGAAGTAACATTTTATATTCAAATTCAAATCTAGTAATTTTAATTATTTCAATTTGGCTAATCAGATCAGTTTTATCAAGGAGACAAAAAGAAGTCCTTTTTTTGTGTATAATTGGAAGCCATGACGGGATAGTGAATTTTAACAGCTATTTTCTACATTATCCTGGCTCAAAGTGTAAGGAGGCCTAATAAGAGCTAAGGTATGTAACAACTAATATCTCCTCTTTGTTTTGATATAAATTTCATTTGTGAGAGACTGAAAAACATTTTCAGGCCTCTCGTCTCTTACTGTTTGTCCTTACTTTCTTCACGCCTTGACTCTAGTAACACTTTGCAAAAGCAGCGAGCATTGTACGGTGCACTCAACCACTGGTTTCATCTATTTTTGCTATTTCGAGCAGCTTGTTATAAAGTTTGAGGTCCATGAGGCGCAGCCTTTAGTTAGACCTGAAGAGAGCTGCGGTGGGTCAGAGAAGCCTGTAAGCCACCTTTACTCTTCACAGAGTGTATCGGAGCCCCTCAAAGTTGGACATTGGTTCGCTAGCAGTATTCTCTAGAGTGATATCCGAGAGCAGTCAAAGACGGTTTGTGTACTTAGTCCCAACTGTGAGTACCACTTTCTTTATTTATGATAGCGTTGTGGAGGACACCTTTGTCTCACGTTATGGTCACGACACTTCCAGGACAAAGTGTATGGGTGGTGATAAAATCCTTGTAACTTTAGTCATACCTCTTACCGTAAGCTTTGCGTTTGTGATTATTTCATAATTTTTTGATTTTGTAAACTTAGGGACAGCTGTTCGTAAGGGCATTATACCTGTAAAAACTACAATTTAGATGGTGTGCCTCTAGCTTCTTTATTTGGTCATTTATTGATCGGTGGCCTGATCACTACCTATTTTCCTAGGTAGTATATTGTATTAGTATTGTAGGTTTCATTATTACAAGTAAGATCACCATTTATATTAGATTTCAACTTGTCTCTGTTGTACATTGCAAAAGAGCGCGACTTGTAGGCATTTGTAGGTTAATATTAGTGTCAAACTCATCTGTCACCACAGATCTTCACACACTGTCTTGGTTGTTCTAAATTGTGATTTCGCTGTATCACACAGTGCTGTGACACATTATTTGTCCGTGTTACATTTACCTTTATTTGTGTTTATACATATTTATATTTACAAATACCTTTATTCATATATCTCTATACCCATTTACATATTTTTACATTTATATATTATCATACTTGCATTCGGATACAGTGTGTTTTATTTGCACCTGCCACATATCTTGCCAGCTGTGTATTCATTTATCAATTTGGTTTTGCCGATTTCACTAAAATCGGATGGCGCCTGGGCTGGTTTACTTATGCGCAGAGAAGAATTAAATTGTCCGGAGTTTACTTTAAATACGAATTCCGAACTCACGACCGCTTCCGTAAAGACGAGCAGCCGGCCTCTGTGACATTGCCTGCAACACCTATTAGTGTCACAATATATATTGATTTGGTATCATGATTCATTTTTTTTATGTAAAAACATTATCAATTACCGTTCTTCTCATTTGAAATCAAAGGGAGTTCTCTACTTAGTTACCAAATTACCGAGCAATTACTTACCGTGTGAACTCTTTTGTGGTTGTTTCGTAATCTCATTACGAAACCCAAGTTAACTCTGAACTAGGGTTGGGCTAAGTTAAAAATCATGATTTATATCTAAACTATCGGATATAAAAAGTGGCGCACCTAGATTTTGTCCCAATATTTTGACGTTTCAGTGTTAACCGTTACCATAGCCTCCTTGTTAAGTATCAAACTTAATAACACAGTTTCATCTAAAATGTTGCATCTTCGTTGCTGAAGAGGCTTTGAAGCTTTTGAAGAGGTGATTCAAAAAAGAGAATATTGAAAAAAGAATGGTAAACACCATCCTCCAGTCATCGATAGTCCAATTTTCATGTGCTCGTGCAAATCGTAATCGAGCTACCTTCTGAGCCCTGGTAAGTTCTGGTGCCTTTATGGGCCTTCTACTGATCAAACCTGCCTCCCGTAGTCTTCTCCTTAAAGTAAGAGGAGAAACTTGAACATTTCTAACCATCTCTTCAAGTTCACTCTTCAATTGCGAACTTGTTACTGTCCGATTTCTTAAAGCATTTTGGCGGAGAAAATGGTCATCCCTAACATTCGTCGCCATTTTTCTACCCTGCCCATGTCTCCTGGAGTGAGAACCAGTTGCCCTGTGACGTTCTAATATTCGACTTACTGTCGAATGGTTAACACCCAGAATTCGAGAGACATATCGCATACTTCTACCCTCTTCAACCAAAGTTTGCGCTCTTACACATTCCAATGCTGTCTAATGTCTCACACCATTCATTATTTTAAATTGCTGAATATTCCTCAACACCGTATTGTTTTTAAAAATGTGTCAAAATGAGATTGCATACACCCATGCATGTATGCAACAAATGCATCAAATGATGCAACAATGCATCATTGTTTTTTGGTTGACATACGCCGCCTACGTTTTACATATCACTTGTAACAGCAGAGTAAATTAACAGTAAACTGTTGGTGACAAATTCATTTTGTTCTTAAAAATGAACCAATGTATCTAAAGACATGGACCAAAAAACAAAATGTAGGAAAGGAATGGTTCTTAACAAAAATTGGTATTTTTAAAGAATTTGGTTACGAAATTATTCCACAGAGTGTTTTAAAATTAGGGTTATATAACAACCTTTTATTTAGCCGTGTATAATACCTAAACCGTCCTCAGTTAACAAAAGACTGGATATGCAAGTGGAAATTAGTCGTTTTATCTACAGTATTCTAAAAAAATTATCAAAATTGGACTAAAAGTAAAAAAGTTATGAGACTTCAAATTTTAGCAAATATTAACGTGGTGCGATAATTTTGAACAGCAGTGTATATTGTTAACCCAGAAAATGGGAGCATTTCTGTACGTTGCCATGACAACCTATGTCCTTCTTCGGATATTTTCTCCTACTGGGGTACCCTGGAAGGTGAAAGCGGAAATTTTTTTAAGCTAATAAGAAGTGACAGTGGGACTTGACAAAGGTTAAAAATATGTTTTATCCACACTTATGAAACATATAGAGAACCACTTTATCCACTAGTGGAATAATGAAATTACTTTATTCCACAAGTGGAATAATGAAAAATACAATCTTAAATCAATTATATTTTATTTATTTTTGATTAATATTAACATTAACATTTATATTAATTTCCTTCTTTGTAGGTTGCAGGTGTAATTCAATGCAGGAAGGAGTATTAGCTCTCTGAGTAGTTGCTACTTGTAATTCAGTATGTAATTAGCCCCTATAAGGCTAGGGTCGCTGCTCTGGGTGCCTGCATTCCTGGACGCTGCTTATCACAACACATATAATGTCTGATGGGTTGTAGCAACTGGCCGCTACAGGAGTCTGGTTAATCTGGTATCCCTCGCCTACACTCAACTGCTTGGTCTGCTTGACTGTTTGGAAACTCGTCTGCACCTCTCATATCGGATTTGCAGGTGTAATTCAATGCAGAAAGGAGTATTAGCTCTCTGAGTAGTTGTTACTTGTAAATCCATTCAGCATTTCCTTCTTTGTTTTATCATGTTTCACTTCGTTTCCATTAATAACAAGCTTGTAGTTGTCAACGGTTTCAGAACGCATAGTGCTTGTCGAAGTTTTTGATAAATCTGTAGAAACAATGGATGTCTCCTTTTGTAAGGAACGTCTAGTACCGAGAGTATCTTGGGCTTTCCGTGCGATATCAAGCTTATTGGATATAGAATCCTCGATATAAATTTCTGCTATAGCGAAACTTCTCCCCTCACCATGTCGTTTAATTGCTGTAAGGTCAGCACCTTTATTAGCCAGTAAAGTTGTTGAAGTCCGCCTCGTGCAATGACCGCTATAAGTTTCTGCGTTTGCCAGATACAAAAATGAAATGAAAATGAAACATGAAATGAAGGAACTCTTGAAGGGACTTTGAAGAACAAAATGTTGATTCCAACAGGTTGTGAAGTACATTTTTGATTAATGTATCGTAAAAAGAATATGTCATTGGATAACTTCTTCGAACGTAGGGACATATATTTTCTACACGTCTCCACAGTATTGATAGTGAATCCTTCCATAATTGTGAATTTTCGTGAGACGCTGGTCTTGGTATCTGGTATAGAAACAAGCAGATTTGCGCCCCTGTCTTGCTACTACATCATTGATTTTCAAATTCGTCAGTTCACAGCAACGACATGCACCAAACACCTCCATTATTAGTGTTATCTAAAATATTTCAAAGTTTATTATTCACAATGTCTAAAAGGTTAAGAGATATTACCTCAACCATCAAATATTCTTTATCGCAAGACCTTGTCAAAAATTCTTCCACGTGTACTCTTTCCAATACCGCAGCTTTCTTCATTTTGTACCCTCTCGACTCACTCTTCAGATAGGCAGTGAGCTTACTATATTTTCCAATGTCTACGTTTTTATGGACCTTTTTATGGACATTGCATACGACGTCTTCAAATTCCTCATTTATTGACATTACCCCCCTTTTTCTTTCCATTCATTAAATTCCGAAAATTCCTTTTTTGATTAAATCTGATTATAAATGACCGTAATTGTGGATAAAACGTTGTATAGCATTCGTGTTTTATCCATGTCGCGTTTTATCCATTCAAGAAAATTAAACGCTCCAACTTCGTGCTCGAGTTTCAACTTTTTTGCGTGGATAAAACGCTATCTAAAACACTTGTGCAATAAATAACTATTACCAACTTCAGTAATTCCAAATCCACACATTGTCTTTTAATAATGAGTAAGATATAGATGCTTAAAGTATAGGACAAATAATATCAAAATGTTCCAACAAAATGAATTGTAGTTAACAATAAATTAATAGTAAAAAAATATTTTAAAAAGAGCATTTAAATAAATTAAATGCTCTAAAAAGAAGAAAATAAACTTTACATTAAATTAAACCCATTAATTTATTACATTACACAATCTATATGATATAAAACCTTGTCGCCAGATGTACCTATTTTATAGGTAATTTTATAGTTTATTTTCTTCTTTTTAGAGCATTTAAATAAAAGCTTGTTTTTAAAAAAGTTTTTTACTATTAATTTATTTTTTATTTTTTAGTTATCGCTGGCTGGATGTTTCTAAGTCTGTTCATTTCATTTAATGCGTCATTGTTGCATGGTCGTTTGCTTGTTAATTTAGTACAGTCTAGTTCTTCCATAAGGAGACTTTCTAGTGATTTGACTCTACTTAACTCTCATTTCTTACTTCTTACTTACTTATTTCAGCTTGAAGCTTACATGTGCCTAACGAAACACAGTTCCGGGTTTGATTCTGGAACTTTCCTTCTCCTGGACAGGTTGGAAACCAATGCTATTTATGCCCATCTCGTCAAATTACACAAGTCATAGTATGAGGCCAACTTTTAAAAGATTGTGAAAGTTGATAAAGATTGTCAATAACGAGGAGCCTCGTTGCTAATTGTTTTAAGCCATTTAGGCAGAAACAGAGACGGTTTTGACATTTCATAGATATCTATGATAAAAAGAAGATACAATAATGTATAATACAGCAAGAACAGTCCATATTAAAGAATATACGTTTATCATGTGAGGGGATAAACCTGCTCATGAATGAATCGACGCATTTTCGTTAATGACCCAAGAATTATTGCCAATGTTACGGTGGATATAATAAAAGTTCGATATCTCTTGAAAAAGGAACGAGCAGCTGATCAGCAGGTGGAGGTTGTTGTACAATTTGATACCTGGAAGGTATGCAGTCGGCCACCAGCCGACCGACATGTGCGGTTCGATCATCGGGAGACCAAAGTGCTAATTTCTTTAATTTCAACAATTTACAACCTTCTGTCATGGGAGAATTTTTGCACATGTTTTTGACCGTATAATTTGAGATATAATGGGTCCGTATTTTACGGAACCTGTCATTATGCCCGTGGACTATCGATTTCCGTAGATGCTTGTGGTGTTACACAGTATAATGATAGATTGTATAATAATCAATGTTTAAAACACAAATTGTCCTTTCTTGGTAACATACTTATGATCGAGTTACTTGCAACATTATTAATAAATCAAATTTAAGGAGCAAGATACACGTTGCTTAACATTAAAATAAGCGATAAGCTACATAATATATATCTGCAATAATTTTTATCAGCAGTAATTAATACAAAAATAATTAGATATCTTATTTTCGAGGACTGAAAAAGAAATATTTAAAAAAGCCAACCAACGGCCCGTTTTGCGTCGTATAATAAACAAGAAGATGATGAACTACCTGCATCATATAATATTTCATCGTTAATTGGAAAAGCGGGAAAACCACAAATAATTGGTGAGGGATTAATTTTGCCAAAGAATCCACAGTTCTTTGGCAAAAAATGTTCTTTATCATAAGACCCATCAGATATCATCATGAGAAGACATCTAAGTAATAATCAGTGCAACTGCAAAGAAGAATATATGAAATGGCTAAAAACGTTCAAATATCATTCAACTCGATGAATGAATTCTACCAAATAAGGAAGCTTATTTCTCATACTCTTATCATACGTACGATTCATAAAAGAAGAAAAAACGTATAAAAAGTTATTATCTTATAAAAAATTGGAAAACGAAAGGGCGAATCGATAATTTATAACATGAACAAGTTTTTTAAAAAGAAAAAAATCCTTTTCGTAATATTCTGTCAGCTGTCAGCTGATGCTGGTGGTGCTCCAACGCCATAAAGATTCCATAGCGACTTTGCAACAGTCATTACCAAAAAAAATGCACTCCACCGTACTTAGCGGTACAAAAATTAGAATGAACGTCTGCATGCGTTGTTTCTAAACGTTATTACAGATCTGTAAGATAAGAAACAATAGGTACATTGAGTGACAATATTTGACCCACTTTGTAGTGAAAATGATGAAAATTAATCGCTTGCTGCTGACACAGAACTTTGTTGGTTTTCAAAAGTGTTTTTCTGAATATTTTTTATGTATTTGAATCGCACTAAATATCGTTGAACACAGAGATGAGAGCTGTGCGCAAACCTGATTACATCCAAAAATGTCATCGCTTATTTGGCAGGTTTAAAATCTTTAATGGAATAATATATATATATATATATATATATATATATATATATATATATATATATATATATATATATATATATATATATATATATATATATATATATATATATATATATATATATATATATATATATATATATATATATATATATATATATATATATATATATATATATATATATATATATATATATATATATATATATATATATATATATATATATATATGTGTGTGTGTGTGTGTGTTTTATTTTTTGTGAAAAGTAATCTTGGGTTTGTAGCATTTTATTACATAGAGAAATAAGCAAATAGACGAATAAGAAGGAAGATACACTTACCAGTGCTATATCTCGACATACATACGGAAGCGAACCACTTAGAAGTTGTACAAGTTCTTTCACCTTTATTGAGGATCTTCAGAGCAGTGTGCGATTTGTTTCATTGATCATTTATACTTGAATTTAAAATATTAATACTCCAACACTTGCAGTGACGTTTTATGGCATTAGTTTTTGACAACTTTAGTGTAATTTGTTTAATTTAAAAAAAACCTAATGTGAACAATCGGTAGTGTGAACAGGGGTTGTTTTTTTGTGTTCATGTTACCGAGCTTGTACTATATTACTTACTTCTTGTCAATATTTGAAAGTTCTTCATGCTGATTTTAAGGATCGATTCCAGTACTTACTTATATTTTAAACATCAGCAGAATCTACAAAATTAGAAGAGCAATTCTTAGAACTCACAACTACCGAGGAAATCAAAGTAGAATTCAGAAATGAATAGAATAGAATAATAGAATAACGTTTATTTTATAATTTTTCATTTTGACATAAATTCACATAGGTAACTGTTTTTTATCTAGGGGAAAACAAACATTGATCAACCCACAAAAGAAACCTTGTAAGTGGGATAGTTTATGTTGCATCCTGCCACAGAAGACATTTCGACGAGTTAATACACATCTATACTACTTATATCCCAGACAGCACACAACATCCAATGGATGTCCATCTTTCGTCCATTTTATGTCCATTCGTCCATGGATCTTTAATGTACGTACATTGGACGTAACGATTGGTGACATCCAATGGATGCACGTAAAAAACCATCCATTGGATGTCCATATTAAGTACGGTTGAAATTCCCTAATTGACAAAGTTGTAATTTTGGACCACAAAATTAAAAAGATCAGCGTTAATCGTATACATACCTATTTGTTGACACCACGACAGAATTACACGTATGATTCCGTCCAATGGATGCCCATTCTAAGTCCATCATAAGTCTATGTAAATCGCATGCGCATCGTCAAGCGCATGCATCGCCTAACAGCCCAACGCCGTATTATCCGTCAGCATAGTGCCGCCATTTCCCTTTCTGTCGGCTGTTTACGGTATTTACTAGTTAACTAGTTTGCTACGCATCGTCTAGAAAGTTTAAAGTTTATTTCTGTTTGCTTATAAAGGTGTAAGTTTGAAAAAGGTGCCTAGTAGGTATTGTTTTGTGATACTGTGGAGCCTATAAAGCAAGTATACTCTGTTAAATAATACCAGTATTGAAACCGATTGCCGGAGTCCAGTGGTTGCGGAGAGCAAAGGAAAGAAATGGTGGTATATAGTGAAAAGTGGAATAATATAGAAAAATATAATATATGTAATATATTATATAATAATATATATAATATAAATAAAGTAAGATTTTTTGGACGATTTTGTAGTTTTACTGGGGGGACTGCTTAGGGTTGGCTGGGATGGGGGGTGGTTAAACCGTAAAGTGGACGAATCATGGGCGTCCATTTTACGTTCATAACTGATCCATTTTATGTCGAGTATCTCGCATGATTTTCCTTTTGTGGACCAAAAATGGACATACATTGGGTACAGAATTTTGTGACACCTGGACATCCATTGGATGTCCATTGTTTGTAAGCTGGATTAAAAGTGGACGTACATTGGATATATGCGTAAAAATAACTGATAGGCCATTGGACGTACATTGAATGAACTTGTGCTCTCTGGGATATACTAGTAAAGTACATAATTTCACATAAAAATCAGCGAAATAACAAAAATAAAGAATGTATATCATAACAAAATCATAATATCATAATAATAACAAAAACAAAGAATATATATCATATACAATAACCATTTTACCTACTTATACAATATACCATAACTTTGTTAACTTTTTTTATAGTTTAAAAACATAATCTATTGAGAATTTCGACTCTACCAACATTTAAAATATATTTTTTGCATCCTTTTTAAATTTCATTATGGCAAAAGTGTTTTTTATTTGTTGAGGTCGTGCATTGTATAGCCTAGGCGCTAAATATTCATAGCACCTTTGACCAATGGTTTTTAAGGATGTTTTCGTTTTAAAAATGTCATTTGTTTTATTTCTTGTTTGATAAGTATGATCTAGAGGTTCAAGTTTATTTTTATTTCTAAATTGATTAATTATAACGTTAAGGAAATATATCTGTCTGATGTCCAAAATACCACTGTCAGTGTAAAGTGAATCAGTTGGGTAAGTACGCTCCTTATTGTATATTATTTTCATAAATAATTTTTGTAAAATTTCTAATTTTTTTAGGTGAGTTGTAGCTACTCCGTCCCAACCAAGATTCCCATAAGACAGCCTTGATTCTACTAATGCGTAATATAACATTTTTAAATGGGATACATCCAGTATATTTTTTAAATATTTCAATTTAAACAGAACAGTTCTAAGGGTATTTGTAATGCTAATTATGTTGCTATTCCACCTAAGATGGCAATCAATATTTATTCCTAAGTATTTAACACATTCTGTTGATTCAATTTCTATTATTTGCCCATGGTTATTAATTGTTAGTTTGTCAAAGTCTGTGGAATTCCGTTTATCACAGCTCAACGGTAAGAACATGGTTTTCTTGAAATTTATTGTTAAAAGTTTATGGTTAAACCAGTCTACAACCTGATTAAAATCATTCTCTACTTTTTGTTTTAGGTGTGCCCAGGACTCATCCTTGTAAAATAATACTGCGTCATCAGTAACTGATAACTGAGCCACAGCTGTTCAAAGTAAGCAAACTATTAATATATATTACGAATAAGACTGGACCTAAAACTGTACCCTGTGGAGCTCCACAGACTACAGTTCTCTCTCTACTAGTTTTTAAATTTATTACAACGTGTTGCTTGCGATCACTCATGGATATTGATTCATGATACTTTGAAAACAATTTTCTTAAAAAACAATTAGTAACATACAAAAATTTGCACTTGCACTCGTATTTAGCAAATTTAAAAGTTAATCACAATTTATCTAGCTTGTATTTATCATTTGTATACCAAGAGTCATTGGATATATTTTTTCTTGTAAAGGGGGCGGTGGTCCAGAAAAGGTTAGGAACCTCTGGTGTAACAAAAAGTAATTATTGAAATAATTAATATTTCGTGCACCTGCCTCTACTGGTAGTTTTCATATGTTTGCAGCAACGATATAATACCTGCTTTCGGCAATATCTGCACCAATAAAAGCGTTTGAAAAACGAGATCTATTTAAAAATGCTGATGTTCCGCGTAGATAATCATAATTATATAATGCCCCTGTTCAGCAACGCATTAACAGTCCGGAACCGTCATATCGCAGATTGGCCTTTAAAACAAATTATGTTAAGGTACGGTACGGTTAGAAATAGCGGCAGATACTATCAGGAAAATTTTGTATAATAAATTACCGCGTTTCATATATCATCCAGGGGAATCTGCATTTCCGTGCACCGCTAGTTGATAGGTGTTTGTTTGATGATTGAGCGATGACCACTAGCTCCTCAACTATTGTTGTGCATAGTGTGAATTCAGAGCTTTGTTTGGATTTGACGGGCCATTGTTAACGTGTCCCCCGTAGGATTTGACTCCGAGTTCGGTTGAAAAATTGATGTGTATCATCCCAAACGGTTTGTTTTGAAACTTTTGTTGTCCTGTCCGAGTGCTATTACAAACATCAAGACGTTCGTCGGGGACACCATTTGTCTTTGCAATAGCAAAACTTCATGTGGCTTTTATTTAAAAATCGAACGCCAGTATCTTGCATGATTCAGCTGTCATTTAACCCAAGTAACAGCGATTGTTTTATTATAGTTTGATATGCCATTTTGGATAGTTGGTACCTATTAAAGGTTTCAATTATTGGCAACTCACTTCGCAATATATTACATTTGTCAAGCAATACATTTGTGACGATATTTGGATCATTTTTAATAAAAAACTTTATCCATGCCATTGCTATTTGTTTTCCATATTATACATTTCACATAAGAAAATATTAGAATTTGAGTGTTAATAGTAATGAACATCATCTTACAATACATAACTGAAAACCAACAAGTTGTGTCATTTTCAAAATATTCACGTATAAAAAATTTATTGATTTTCGAGAAAATTATTAAATATGGCTGTACCAAAAACAATTATTAAAACGGAAATTATGTACATTTTTATATTATCATTGAATAGACTATGCAACTTTAAAGCATTATTTGATAAAACTTCAGTACACTATATAAAACTTATACGAAGATATTTCTAGTCATTCAAATTTTGACATTGTGTGTTTGGTTCAAATTGGAGTAAAACCCGAAAACGTTGGAAACATAGGGGAGAAGCTTGTACTTTGAGACTGCCTGTACTTCGGGACATGCTGTTTCCTTTAAAATATGCAACCATGTCACCAATCATAGAACTAGTTCTATCTACTAATCATAGATAGCTGTATGTGAAATGTAAACTTTATAAGTCAATTAGTTTGTTTAGCGGATTCGCTTTTATGGATCGTACTGCCAATAGAATTTTTATATCTTTAATCATCCACGTAAATAACAGCAAGTTCTATAATTAATTTATATTATTTAATATTACATATAATACTGTATATATTGAGGTATGTATTGACCATATTTAACCATATACTTTTAAGTTTAATAAGAAAACTCATATACTCATAAGAACAATGTAAACCATGCTGTGCTTGTACTTTGGAACATGACATGTGATTGTACTTTGGAACGTCCGTGGAAGTACAAGGAGAAGGCAGAAGCAAGCCTAAGGTAGAAGCAAGAAAGTCTACAAAGAAAGGGGGAAAAAAGCCTGGGAGATGCAGGATTGTTACAGACACTCCAGAAACAAGAGAAATTGAATGGCAAAAAACACAAAGAGTAAGTTTGCAGTTAAAAGACAAAAAGTTACAAAAAAAAATACGACAGTAGTTCTGGAGAAGAAATTGAGGACGATTGTTCGATTGCATCTGATGATTCCTTAGCAAACCTAGAATTTGGCGCTACAGAAACTGAAGACGACTTTCCTGAACTTTCCCGAGATAAAATTTTCTATGAATTTATCGTCCTTTAATGTGGAATATACTGCAGTCCCAAAGTACAAACCCCCTAGTCTCAAAAAACAAGCTAGTGTTGTACTTTTGGACACTTGACATGAGAGTGATTTTAATTTTTTTTTCTCAGGAATTCTATTGGTTTCTTTGTGCCATATATTTTTTATATTACTTGAACATATACGATTTGTATGCCTTATTCAAATTATAAAATAAAAACACAATTTTATCTAAAAAAAAATATTTACAAAAACCGTCCCAAAGTACAAGGATCTCCCCGACTCATCATTAGGTAACATTTGCCGCATATAAAATGACGTCGAGGTAGGTATAATTAGCCGTACCTAAAATGCCATTGTGATAAATAATGAGTGTCTCAAAATTAACGCAAGATTAGAATTTGCCGCCATATGTGCAGTAAAGTGTTAGCAACCATAAACAAAACACAATTCGATAGCTGACAGTTTAGGGTTAGTAAAAATGGAGCGTTACACGATAGAACAATGTGTCTTCATTATTGAACAATATTTCAAAAATAATGAAAGCTTGGCGGCCGCAGTTCGAAAATTTCAAAATATGGTCGGATTAGTGTTTTAACTTCGTCAACTGTGAAGAGATTAATTGAAAAATTCAGGGAGACTGGATCCGTTCGAGACGCCAAACACACTGATCGTCCAAAAACAAGCCGTTCAAATGTCAATATCGAAGCAGTGCGTGAGAGTGTCGGTGACAATCAGGGAACCTCATTTCAGCGTCGTGGACAGGAATTGCAAATTTCAAGAAGCTCTCTACAGGGTATACTCACTAGAGATCTTTGTCTTACAAAATTCAATTAACGCAACAACTGAAGCCTAATGATCATGCACAGCGAAGAGAGTTCGTTGAATGGATTATTGAACATCAACAAATAGATGCGGATTTTTCGAGCAACATCATCCTAAGCGATGAGGCACATTTTCACCTTGATGACTTTGTTAATCGCCAAAATTGCCGCTTTTGGTGTTCTGAGAACCCACATGTGATTGTCGAAAAACAAATTTTTTTGAAAATGAGGCTGCTCAAGCAGTGACTGTTACAGGTGCTCGATATCGCGACATAGATAATATAAATAGATCCATACGAAAGCATTTACAGAAATTACGTCCTCATTTTAAATCAGACACACTATATATATAAACATTAAATTTCGAGAAAATGGTGCGTTCGAGTCATTACAATTTGTGGCCTCTCAGTCAATAAACTTTCTTTAATACTCCACGTAAAAATTGATATGGGTCAAATCTGGTACCTGGAGTGGCCATGCAAATGGGTCCTCGACCAATTCACCTGTCCTGTTAATAAGGATCCGGTCAGTTTATCAGTTCATCCATAATGATTTAGATTTAGAGATGCTGATGATTTTACATAAACTATTATGTAAGAGGAATTTTCCATGTCGGATAACGTCGAAGTTGAACATCTTGTAATGACTATCGGTAATGAATATAAGCACGTGAGTAGCGAGAGGAGGCTGGTCCATTAATTGATATGCTAATACTTTATAGCAGAAGGCCTGCCACGTGCTTTCACGACCTACTGTATGAAACCCACCTGCCGGCTAAGTTCCTTCACTCATTGAAACGTAAAGGAATAATTACTGTCTAAAATGATACTCGTCCATCATGGCATATTACGAATACTTATTTGATCCTTGGAAAGTCCCATGTGAGGGCAGTGCATAAATGATGATACTTTTATAATCCACATTCCCGTCGATTATCATTGATCATTGATAGTGTTCTCTTCACTAGTCTCACACACAACATATTAGTCTACTTGTAAATCATTGAAAATCATGCTTTACTTTATAAATACTTGATGTTGAATGAAAATGATATTGTAAATATGTATGTTGTGAATGAAAGTGATAGTGATATGAGTTGAATGAAAATGATATTGTAAATATGTATATTGTGAATGAAAGTGATAGTGATAATCAATCATATAGTAATAATCAAATCAATGAAATATTTTATAAACGATAAGTATAAAGCAAGAAATTAAATAGGTATTTTAATAATTAGCTTCGTGGATCAAAAAACCTTTAACTGGATTGAAATTTAAACGAAACATTACCTAGGGGCTTACTTTTAAGTTACTATTAAATTACTACTAAGTTACTATAACTATAAAAATTACTTAGGCTGTGATGGAATACATTTTTTTGCAGCTGATAATTTAAAAACGGTTCAAGATAAAATTTGATTTCCCTTTTTTTATAGGGTAAATAAATTCCCAAGTTATAAATTTAAACCGTTAAAACAATATTTAGTGTTTTTTCTTTAGTGTTCCATCATACCCTGACAGACCTTCGGGTATGATGGCATATACGTCAGTCTACGATGGCACACTGTATTTTAGTAATGTGTCTTCGCTCCATAGGTCCTAAGAAATTTAGCGAGTTTTAAATATATTAAATATATTTATTTAAGAAATAAGATATTCCAACACAATCCAATCTACGATATTAAGTTACTGTTTTAGTTGACGGTTATTCCGAAAATTGTGTCAGCACAAAAAGTGTCGAACGTCAAAGACGACTGTTAAAATTTTTTTTGAAAAAAACTCAGTATTAGTTGAGCAGCATAGTAAATTTTTAAATAGCCTTAACAATAAGAATCGACTTATTTCAAAGCTTGCTGATTTTCTCAACAACCAAAATTTAGGCACATATTATATTGTAGTAGATGATGCTGATGCTGATGTTAAAATTGTTGCCACTGCCTATCAGAAAATCTTAGGAAAATGAACAAGTTTTAGTGGTTGGTCAAGACGTCTACCTTCTTGTTTTATTAATTGCACTTGCCCCAAAAGACACAGATATTATATTTCAAAAAGAGGCTCAAGGTAATGTTAAAAAACGGCTGTATAGTTCAAAGAACTTACAGTCATCTAATATTATCCGCAATTGTAAAGAATCTATCTTATTCATTCATGCTATTAGTGGCGGCGATATCACGTCAGGATTCTCTGGAAAGGGCAATCAGTAGTTTGTACAGGGTAAGTCTCTTAAGATTGACACCCCCCTTATCTCACATACCCTTTCCGATTTAACTCATTCAAAAAAGGAGTGGACGCGGTTTTTGATGAATTTTTATAATCTGAGCACGGATATTAAACATCTCGTAAGATATACAGGGTGGAAAATAAAACATGATTTTTTTAAATGGAACACCCCGTATATTTTTATACCAAAATAATATCCTTAATTTTCTGAATAAAAAAATATCTAATTGTTATATAATCACTCCACCTGTTAGTGAGATATTACTAAAAACTTATCACATTACGGGTGTCTCTGGAAACAATGCCATTTATTGAGATAATAAATAAATAATATATAGGTGACAATAACAGTAACGAGTAATAACAATAAACAACATAAGCCTCAATATTAATACAGTAACACAATTTTATTTATTTACACGTAACGTAATTAAATATTTTCCACGTAACCACCACCATTCTGAATACACATTTGGCATCGCTTTATAAAATTGTTTCTCACCATTTGAAATATATCCCCATTTTGGTTTAATTCCTCAATTTTTACGCGTATGCATTCTTTTAACTCATTGATATTATTAAAAACCCCAGTTTCGTATATATCTTGTTTTATCGTACCCCAGAGAAAAAAATCCATAGGTGTTAAGTCCGGACTTTTAGCGGGCCAATGTATAACACCGTGCCTTCCTATCCAAATAGGATATTTTCTGTTTAGGTATTCGGTGACGTTCCTTGCAGAGTGTGGTGGTGCTCCATCCTGCTGCCAAATAACAGATCTGTTGTCCACTAAATTAATATTATCTAAATAATTTTCAACTGGATGTTGAAGAATATCCACATAACGTTATGCTTTTAAGGGCCCATTTATAAATACAGGACCTACAATAGCATCCTTGTGGATGCCACACCACACGTTTACAGTTTGATATCCTTGTTTTTTTATTTTTTTACAATATGTGGATTTTCCGCTGCCCAGTAATGATCATTTTTTCTGTTAAAAATTCCCGCAGTAGAAAAACTGCTTTCGTCAGTCCAAAAGACATGACTTAGAAACTCATCATCTTCCTCTATTCTATCAAGTATGTCTCTGCAGAAGGTTAACCTGTCTTGAAGGTTGTTGTCGTCTAAATATTGAACGGGCAAAATACTATATGGTTTAAAATTATGGCGATGTAATATTTTTATCACACTTCTTTGTGATATATCCAATTCTATTGCTGCGGCATAGGATGATGTGGATGGATTTTCAGCAAAATATAATAACGCGTTGAGTTCTGTGTCTTCTCCTGTTTTTGTTCTTCGCCTTTCCCTTTTCTTGTCTCTCAGAGATTCGGTATTCCTAAACTTTGCATAAATGTTTTTAAAACTATTTTTGGAAGGAGGTAGCCTTTCTCGAAATAACCTAACATACTCCCTCCGAGCAAGAGACTTATTCTTGTTGCACTGAATATAAATTTCAAGTAACTCTTTTCGCTCTTCCAATGAATATACCATTTTCAAAATAACTTGTTCTTTACGAATACGTATTTTTTACGCTAATATCTAAGAGAGTGAACTACTATCTCACAAAAACTGGATGACATCTGTCAACAAATAAACAATGCAAATATGCATTGTTTCCAGAGGTGTCTTGATGTTCTTATTTTATAATTGACACCCGTAATGTGATAAGTTTTTAGTAATATCTCACGAACAGGTGGAGTGATTATATAACAATTACACATTTTTGGATTCAGAAAATTAAGGACATTATTTTGGTCTAAAAATATACGGGGTGTTCCATTTAAAACAATCATGTTTTATTTTCCACCCTGTATATTTTACGAGATTTTTAATATCTGTTCTCAGATTATAAAAAGTTAAATCGGCAAAGGATAAGTGAGATAAGGGGGGTGTCAATCTTAAGAGACTTACCCTGTACGTCTATTTAATCGCAGAAAGACCTTGACAATGTAATTTAGATTTTTATTAATGCTAAGTCAACTCTAACAGAATTTGAGCAAGCCTGGGAAAGGTTTACATTGGAGCTCTATAAATCTAAATCAATTAAAGGACAGTCTTAGTGAGCAAAGATATGCATATTTTAATCAATTTATTGGCCAAGCGGGCAGTGCCGTGGTTCTTTCAAAATTACCTCCCACGTCGGCAGCAGCACAACAGTATTCACGGCTTAGTTATCTTCAAGTCTAATTATTCACTGGACAACATTTGCATCCTGAGCTTTGGTGCTGGAAAACAATTATGATGCCCTGTCATCTGTCTATGCCACTGAACCACCCACCCCAGCGTCTATTTTAAAATTAATAACCTGCAGTTGCAAACAAGGTTTCTTACATTGCACAGCTATGTGCATAAATTGCCATGGCCAAAGCTGTACCAATACGGATACCACAGATGAGGTAGATACTGCGGAAGACATATTATAAATTTATTTTAACTTAGTGGATTAGGTCTCAAGGAGAAACGACTTCGTCGAGCGGTTAAAACCGATAAGAGGAGTGGGGATGAAAACAAAGTAAGATTACCCCGTTGTCTCTTGCGTAGTTTATTAGATCAAAGTTTCTTTTCTTGTAACTCTGTAAAAACGCATTTGAACTTTGCTGCATGTTTATCTACCTCGAAATTGTCCTTATCACTCCTCTTCTTGGTCACGCACTAAGGTTGTATGGGGTAGATTAAACTGTTGGGCAACTTTTTTGTATCTCATTTTCCGATTCACAGCATGCTCCATACTCTCTAAGGACCAATTTTACAGACCAACGTTTTACAGAACCAGAATTCCGGGCGGAATGGGGTACCTATTTATGGAGCGGAACTGGATACTCCATTCCCAATCCCCCCCATATATCCCCATATACCCAACATCATAAACACCCTTAGAAGTGACGCCTCAAAACCTCCAGCTAACAAACAGACAACAGAAGATCCTGCAGCCACTCCTCGAGCTTCTCACTGTACAGCTGGACCCATCAACAACATTAATGATTTACACAACTTTATCAATGAGTTAACAAAGATTTCAAACAATATCCCTACTGTGTACCAAAATTGCAATTTATATTTTAATTGTAGGTACCAAAAATAATTAAGTTTGTAGTATTTTGTGATTAAATAAATTACATGTTTTTCAGTTTTCAAATTAATACCTACATATTTATTATGTATGCATGTATAATAGGTAGTATGTTTTGTAAGCTATGTGTATGCAGAATAATCTGTTACTCATGAAATAGTCTTGTCAAATACCATTCGGGCATCAAATATTTCCTATGAAAAATATCGAAAAAACACGTTGCTAAGTAATATTTTAACAAAATCCATTCATGCAGGTGCAAAAATCCTCGTCTCTGATTCGGATTTTTGTTGCCACGAGCACTCATGCTTCTTGTTAAAATATTACCGAGCAACGTGTTTTTTCGATTTATTTCGGAAAAATTAGATGCCCTTGTGATATTACTTAGGAAAATACATGATTATATCATGTTCGTGTATCTCTGTTAATGCAACCCCTAACTTCCATAGCTGATTTCTCGAAAACCTCCCTTCTAAACAATTTAGATAATAAAAACTTTTATGCAGAAAAACTTTATGCAGAATTTTACTGGGAACTTTTTTGTAAGTATAATATTTTTGTAGGACAAACGGTTTTCCATAAAATCGCAAAAAACTACCGATTTGCACTATAGGGGTGGGTCTCAGGGATGAAGCTCCCCCTTGTTGCTTGATAACTCTTTTTATTTTGAAAGTACAGTGCCGTTCAATTGAAAGTAAACGATTTTTTAAATTAATGTGAAACAGGCTTTCGGGTAATCAAAACTTGATTGTCAATTTTATTTGTCAGTTTACTAATAATTATTCTATATTTTGAAGTTTTCCTTATTATTATTATTATTATTATGCCGCGTTTAACTGAACCGCAAAAATGAGAGCTGTGATGTTACTGCAGATCGGATGGTCAATGCAAGCAGTTGCAGATACTTTGAATGTGAGTAAAGGTTGCATTTACAAAATTAAGCAAAAATGGAATGCAGAAGGAACTGTTGAGTACGTCCATACCTCGTCCTTGACCACCTCCGACAGAATCCTTTTGATACAGCAGTGACTGCCTGCTTCTTAACAAATTTTCCTGCTTCGGTGGAAACCGCAAGACGACGTATCAGAGCATCTGAGCTGAAGAATTTTTCGGCTGCAAATAAAGTTGCTCTGTTGCCACGGCCACATTTGTCGGTGTGCCACAGGACTTTTGGGACAACACAATTTTTTCAGACGAAAAAGTTTTTCAATCCTTCTATGATGGCTCTGTGCGTGTATACCGCCCAAGAAATTTCCGATATGAAGAGCGCTATATAAATCCTACAGCTCGTAGTGGTCGCTTCTCTATCAACGTGTGGGCATGGATATGTTGCCAAGGAGTAGGTGTTACTTGGAGAATCAGAGAGCGTCTTACTGGTCAAAGCTACGCTCGCATTTTGGAATATGTTATGTTACCTTCCGTTTCCATTTTATATCCCGAGAACTTCACTTTCCAGCAGGAAAATATTTTTATTTCCTCTTTCCTTTTTCCATATTTCAATTAAATTTATATTTCAGGATAATTCCTCTATTCACAAATCAGTGTTGTTACTGAATGGCTGAATACAAACCATATTAACACTCTGCCTTGGCCCTCTAAGTCGCCGGATTTAAATCTGATAGAAAATGTATGGGCACAAATGGAAACAGACATGTATAGCAGAAATTTCCAACCAGCGAACGCAGAAGAACTGTGGTTGGCGATTGAAAATGCCTGCGAAAATATTGGCGAGGATTACACCAGGACACTAATATTGAGAAATAGGCTTCAAAAAGTTATATACGCGAATGGTGCTTGGACC